>NQII01010170.1:0-39789 GCA_002778355.1 Clitarchus hookeri | reverse complement strand
TGACGTACCCGCCTGTGAGCTCCACTATAGCTTGAGTACGGACGAGTAAATCTAGAGACGCCGTAGGCGTCAGGTGTTTAAGGTGGTTTTCCAACGTGTTACTATAAATACATACGTCGTCAATATACATGAAGACAAATTCAAAAATATGCCGCCCTAACACATGATTTAATTCTCTTGACATAAATTTTGGGCCAGAATTAATGCCCATGGGCAAACTCGTCTACTGATACAAACCCCATGGCATACAAAATGCTAACGGCACCCTAGAATTAGGATGTAATTCGCGTTGTAAGAAAGCGGAATTCAAGTCCAAAATTGTCAAATATTTAGCTTTCTGCAGATGTTGAAAATCTGTTTCCATGACAGGAACCGGATATTAATCCACGTACAGTTTTTTTTATTAGCGTTTCTAAAAGTTGCATATCAAACGATATTGACCCGGTGTTTTTTGGCAATAAAAAGGAGGAATTGACGTACAGACTAGTGGAATCTACTACAATTCCCTGTTCTTGCAACTAATTTACAATCTGTTAAAAATTTGCATTTTCGACGCTGACACACAGCATGGCACGGACACTGCAGACTCCCTATCTTTTAATTTTAACACTATTGGAACCTCTTTGCAATTCCCTAATTTAGACGTAATCACGTCGTTAAACTCGGTTTTCAGTTTTTTCAATTCTTTGGCTACCGTTTCAGTATGCTGTAACAACTGAATTTTGCGACACTTTGAAGGCTTATTTTGCAAAGCAATTATGTCCGGCGAAAAACTAAATTTTAACCCTTTACTAGCCACATCAATACAAGCATGTGTGCTGCCCAAGAAATCTATGCCCAATATTACATAATGCGACAAATTTTCGAACACTTTAAATTGTACTTTCCATGAAAAATGCTTAATTTTAATCACCACAACAACATTTGACTTTATAACCTCAGTCTGCTAAAGAAAATACTACTGACTCTCCCATTTTAAGTTGTACTGTGGCGATCGGCATATCACACATAATTTTATTACACATTTCCTTTTTCATAAGGTATGCAGATGCACCAGTCAACTAACGCTGATATTTGCAGGTTACAATTGTCAGACGAACAAACAGTAAACCAATTTTATTATTCAAATTAGTATTCGCAATAGCATCCACGCCAGTGGGTTTTCCTCGCAACGGACACTTAAATTGAAAATACTCAGGATTACGGTTTTTCCCTGTTTTTGAAAATGTAAACTTTTATTTTCTTTTTCCTTCCTACCATCCAACTGTTCCACATATGCCTGGAGTACCTCTTTCCTCGGGTTCACTACCTCTTTTGCATCACTTTTCTGTACGGAATTTCCTTCTCACTTTATGTAAAAATAATTTTTGGTGGCATGATTCGACCGAAAACAAATTTGACATTGCCATCTAGGCTTAATCTCAGCATTACCTTTTCGACTGCAATCTCCCACAGTCAATTCTACTTGAATAACTAGATTTAGCAAGTTCTGTTAGGTTTGCGGTTTTGTTGCAAACATAACAATCTTACTGTTCTCGAGCAACAGTTTAAAAAACATCATTTCGACCAAACGAGATTCGTCGCACTGTAAAGGTATCTAATCTCTAATCGCATCTCTACTCATCTAATCGTCTCACTTAAAAAAATTTTGCATAGATTTACCCGGGCATTGAAATCTGTCTAATATTTTCATTTGGTAACGTTCAATAGCTACCGGGTACCTGTCTGGCTCAACATAGTCGGACAAAATTCACGAAATGGTAACAGCTCCTGAATAACTTGCCCTACCACACATTGCAACGATTCTGCAACTTTGAGCAACACCGCTGCATACAAAATATACGTGTCACAGATATGAATTTAGCCATCTGAATGAGTAGAGTCACTACCACACCTAAGTTCAAACTGCGTACTACAGTAAATCTATCGCCAATAAATCTAGGTAGATATTTAAGGTACTTGAAAACTGTCATGAACTCACCCTCAATGGCACCAGAAAATCCGCATTTCCACACCAACTCTCGCATCAGCTATCTCAGTACGTCAATGCTGTCCTCGGCTTTGAATACTACTCGGGTATCTTGTAACGCGGCTTGAAGGGATTCTTTTCATAACTGTTGTATCCAGGTTGTACGAACTGCTCCTGCAGAAGTCATGTTGGAATGAGTTTGAGCACAGAAATTTCCAATCACTTCAACACTGTGGTAAACCCAAGATGTTAACAACAAAATCAATTCATTAAGCTGACAAACCTCTTTTAACTGCCTACACTGATGGAAGCAGAGTGGTACAGTTTTCTGTCTACATGTGGTGGTAGCTTGCAGACACATGAATACACAATGACTCGGTCTTTACCTTTCACCAGCTGAAATTTATTTTCCAACAAAAAAGAGCCCCCCCCCCCTTGTAGTGTGGTTGAAAGAGTATGTTAATTTGAATTTACTAAGTGAGAGTACAGGAATACTTTTTATAAATTATATTTTGAAAAATTCCCGAAAACAGTTAAACAGACTACCAATGGTAATGAAGTAAATACAAAATTTACTTTCAAAGCCCCAAAATTTAAATACAAAAATATAAAAATTACATAATAAAACAAACAATCCCCTCACAAATTACATACTTTAAATGTGATTACAAAATCATGTGGGGCAAAACTTAAATTTAAGAAGGGCCTCCCTCCTTAAGGAACAGTTCTGCTATGATCTAGTCCCTCAAAAAGGTGAATGCCAGCATTTTATTTGTTCTGCACCCCGTTGCATAGAGTGCCCCATGGTGATGTCACACAAGCACAGCAGCAGCCCGGTGTGCCAGTATGACTATAGTCCGCCTGCCGGTCACCTTGGCAGGGTAAACCAGTAGTCCGACGGGGCGCTCACACCAAGGTAAGCCTCGCCCACATCGGAGATCATCCACATAATGTAGTATCAACAGCATATGGCATGGGTATTCCCTAGTGTAGGCGCTCGGCGATAGATGGGACACCGTCACATCACCATCCTCTGTTTTTGCTATGTAAATATCGTGCTCTATGCCGAGATCACCAAGTTTCAAGATCACTTTCATCTTACCTCTAACTTGTGTGGTCTCGCCTGTTACTGTAGTCAAATAGCATTGTTCGATGCTGTCGTAGAGTGATCGCTGGGGGGAAAGTCCGAGGATGTCAAGTCTTACTACTGTTATGGTCGCCACAGTGTCGGCGACCATTTGGCAAGGGACATCATTCAGGCTCCCCTCTACCAGTATTGCATCCAAATCCTGTTTCATCGACTGTACATGTAGGAAAATTAGGACCTTACCTCTAGCATTACCGACCTTCGCCCCTCAAGATAGATGTTTACAAGTTTTCCGAATGTGCTGTATTCCCACCTGCCTCTCGCTGCCTCTTTTCTTGTTGCTGCTGCTGTTGCTACTGCTGCTGTTGTGGGCAGTAGGCTCTCAGGTGCCCCAGCTGTCCACATGACCAACACTCCGACCGTTTTGGTGGGGGGCGGCGAAGCTCTGTAGCATGAACCCTGGAAGCAATCTCCCTCATAGTCTTCTTCAGCTCCATCAGTGTCTTCGTTAAGCATCACTATCCGTACCGGACGTCGGGGTGCGGCCCTCCTGTCCTGCTGACTCCACCTCCAGTGCTCGGACTAGGGCGCCCTGCATGTTATGGAGTGCAGCCAGATATACTGCTTGCCGTACATGTGTGTCGGCGATGGCATCGATTAAGAAGCCGACTGCGATGACGTCGCGTGCCTGCTCAGAGCACCCTTCCAGAGATAGTTGAGACAGCTGCACGATGTCTTGCCATAGCTCCTGCAATGGCTGCCTTGGTCGCTGGGTGCAGGTTCGTAGCTGTGCATGGTGGGCATGTCTCGGGTACCAGTCGTCGAAGCGTAGCTCCAAGGCCTACATAAGTGTGGGGTATTCTAATCGATGTCGCTCTGGCAGAGATTGTAGTATTCTCAGTGCGGAGCCTCTCACTACAGTCGCGACGTAGTAAGCCTGCCGTTCGGCTTACCAGCCATTGCGGGTTGCGACTATTTCAAACTATTGTTGGTACTCCCACCAAGACGTCTGGCCATTGTATGGGGGCGGGCTTAATTGATTAATTGAGACCCCTTTCCCCACTCCTGGCTGTGCGACACCAATACTGCAGAACTGCTGACTATCCTCCGAAGTTGCTGTGTTGGTTACAGCTTGCACTGCTTCCCCATCTTTGTCGGTTGCCGGTGTGTCGAAAATCGAACTTTTTTGCTAAAGAGATTCGTGCAATTCCTTTTCTAATGGTCTGATCTGTTTCAATTCATTCTGGATGCTGCCCATCCTTTCACAGACACTATCCATCCTTCCACTGATACTGTCCATTCTGTTGTTTACACTGTTCACTTTTTCATTTACACCATCAATTCTCGCATTCACTAACACCTTCTATTTTCCTGTCTGTTTTCCTGTCTACATTTTCATTTACAGTGTCTATTTTCCTGTCTGCATTTTCATTTACAGTGTCTATTTTCCTGTCTACATTCTCATTTACACTGTTAACATTATCGTTCACACTACTAATTTTGCTATTTACATTACATATTTCGCTTTTTACATCTTCTGTCAAGTTTTTTACACTTGTGCTCGCTTGGCTACTTAACCCCTCAATTACTGCTCTCAGTGCTTCCAGTTTTGCAGACATTTTTCTAGTTTGCATTCGCTGCGACAGTTTTACAAAACAGTCTTTAATATTTCGGACTACAACTATTAAAATTGACTAATGTTCCTAATCTCTAATTATTAGCATATTGCCTAACTTGATTTACAATTAAATGCCTCCATCCCACTTCTAACACCAGTGTTACATGAATGCCTGAGGAGCGTATCTGAGTTCGTAAGGGATGGAGGTCAAAATAAAATAACTAAATTTAATTTTAATTTATTCACACAGGAATTATTTACAGTATTAATATATATATGTACACTATTACTCTTTTTATTTCTCAGTGAGCCCATATATAATGTTTATTTCAACTTTAATTAACATCTTTCTCAATATCTCTGTTTGGTTGTAGTCATTTAACTTATACACATCATTAACACACTTTCAGTCTATATGTTGCCATCATTTGTAGTCTTTCACTCATGCATCCAGTCCAATGTTCCAGCTCGCCAGTCGCACTATTCGCTGCGCCGATTCTGGCAGTGGCAGATTTTCCTCCCTCTGCTCTCATCTCTCGCCACGTGCTTCTTGGTTTATAGCTCGCCTGTTATTCAAAACATTCCATTGACTTGCCATCTATTATAACACGAATCTCTGTCCTCTTCCGCTCGCTCATGCGGCAGAGGTCACGATACATAACTATATTATTGTTCCACAATGTGACAGTTTTTCATGTTATCATGGTACCTCCCATTAAGGTTCCATTAAAACATGGAAAGTCATGGTATGAAGAAATGTAACTAAAATACTAACATTTATTTATGCGGAGATGTTAGCAATAACAAGGAACTACTATTGTTCACTTATTTATTTACCATCAGAATATAAATACATAGGGTATGCAACATATTACTTATTTTCACAAAATGCTTACAAATAGCAGTATAGTTTAACGATCTCTTTGTGTAGCAGCATGGATTAGAACACTTCTTCTTGCGTCCACACTTGACCATCTCTTAACAAGTGGCAGAAACGGCGATAATGTTGGTCCATACTGGAAGATGTCTGTTAGTTTCTTTTTTCTATGCATGTTGCCAAGAATCTGCATGTTTAATTTCAGCCATGTGCGCGTAAGTCCAGATACTTGCTAAATAGATTGCCAACAGTGGTGCAGAAGAACAGTCTTTTAAGTAGTCGGTTTTTTCTAGATTTTGGTTTTTGTGACTAGACAGAATATTGTTACAAGTCGCCAAGGGTTTATCAGAATTCGTGAGTGACAGAGGTTTCAATAAAAATAAAATAACAAAAATTTTATTTCTTAATTTATTTTCAGTGTTATAAAAAACACAGCTATTATTTGCAACGTTAAATTGCCGATTTTTACTATTTCAATTATCCTATCAGTGAGCACAATATTTAATGCCAATCTCAATTCTAATTAAAGTCCTTATCACTGTCTTTATATTAGCTACAGTCACGTAACTCAATTGTTAGTTTTATATACACATGCTCGAAATATCCGGTGCCATATATCATTTCAAATGTCTGCCACTCACTCATACATCCAGTCCCACTTTCCCACAGCCCAGCTGGTCATTCTTTCACTCTACTCCCGATGCTAGCAGACTACACATGCTAGTCAATGTTGTCTATAGTTACTCCAATGGTACCACACACACCTGGTGCTAATGGCCGTCCAAAACTCCTAAAACTCCCTACACAGAGGCATGTTGCTGCTCATATAGCGAAGTTTGCCTGGCCCAGAACGTTCTTCACATAGTGAGTCTGGCAGTCCCTTTGTATTTGCACAATTTTCGCCAGTTACTGGTGATGCCCTTGAAACTCTGTGCTTCGTACACCCGAGGGGGAGGGTAAAAGAAAGGATTTGAAGTGGCTGCATCTAATAATATGTTTTTCTTTGGGCCAGTAATAGTGTCCTCATCATGACCGCATACACTGCCAGACAATAAAAACTGTGCACACAGAAGGATGCATCGGATGTTACTGAAACTTTATGGAGGTAATGGTACAGATGATCAATACACATGATCACAAAAACAGAGCAGTAGGACAATTACATAAGTAGCTGTGGTATGCTGTCCGATCATCAATAGTGAATCGCACCCCCTCGCACTGTGATACACACAGCAACATAGTCTGGTATGGAGTCCAGCAGACATCATACATTGTCCTGAGGCAAATGTACACACAATTGTTGGATGGTGTGCTCCAAATCTTGGATACTGTTTGCACAGCAGCAACTGGTGTTTCAACTAGTCGCACATATGCTCGATTGGGGACATTCCAGAGGACTGGACAGGTGATGGTAGTGTTTGGACATGGTGGAGGCATTTCTGGTGACCCATGCCATGTGCAGTCGGGCGTTATGCTGCTGGAATATCACGCCCGGAATCCTGGTCAGAAATGACAGCAGATGGGGGTGTAGGATGTAATCTACAAACTGCTGTGTCATCAATGTTTCGTGTAACATGACGAGAGCAGATCGGCTATTTATTGTAGGCTATGGCTCCCCATACCATAATGCCTTCAGTGGGTAAAGTGTGCTGTCCGATAGCGAGATTGGGATTGTGGCATTCACGAGGGGCTCTTCACACCCTGGTGCAATTATCTTCTGTCCCCATAACGAAGAGGCACTCATAACTAACACCACACATTGCCAGTGTGCGGCATTTCACATTGCTCTGGCCTAGCATCACTGTAAATAGAGCCACCACTATTGCAGAGTTAATGGCAGCAAACATAATGGTGCTGGGATCGCAGATTTGCCTCTGCATTGGAAATGGTTCGTGGGCACACATGAGTTCCAACATTGGTTAGTATCGTGTACCGGTTCGCCATAGGACTCTGCCTTGCCTGGCGCACGATCCGTCGATTCTCTCGACTGGTGGTCGACCTCGTCCGTCCTGAGCCAGTCTTCCATGTGTGGGTGCCTTAACGCATCGGCTACTCTCAACAGCATCACATAACATGGTCCGAACGATCGACATGGTGGGCTGTCCATCAGTTTCGCAAAGCGATGTCTTTGGCATCTTCCCAGCATTATTCACTCTGTACGCTTGCTTGGTACCTTCTGGTATCGCGTTAATGCGGCTTCGACTACACGTCAGTGCCCAAGGCCCCTGGTAGGTGCTTGCAGCACCACTGCCGGGTGTGCAGTCAAATGCACCAACATGGGGTCATGTGCATACCAGCCCGTACTGTCGCTTCCAGTTATAGACTCGAGGCTCTTTTCCTATGCTTAATATGCAGTTCTACTTTAAGACTTTCTTTTCATTGAAGAATTTGTAACATCCCATGAGACCATACGATAATAGGGAATGTCAATTTAGAGGGCAAAAATAAAATTTCGTGATTTTTGTGAATGAGGGGGTTCAAAAATGTGCCTTTTGATGTGTAATATCCTAATTTAAAAGATTTTTCCTTATTCATAAAGATTTACCTTAGTAAATTTGTGCTTGATTATAATCTATATTGAAATTCCCGAAAGAAGGGGATAATTTAATATTAACTCCAACAAAATTAGCTCAAAAAGTGGTTTAATGAGCTCAAACAATTTTATTTATATTTTGTCTTTATTATGAAACACTGAAAACATATTGTAAAAAATGTAAAAAGCTTCAACCAACAATATTTATCAAATCTTGCTTCGATTCATTCCTAGACATCATTCTTCTGCTTGCTTCCTGGCCTCTAATGAATCTCGTTTCTCATGAGTATACACTTTGCCAGAAGCCTCTGTTACTTGTTTCACACACCTCTCTATGGACTGTCCATGACATGGCCACTTTGGAACTTGCATTGGCTCTTCAACAAACTTTCTTATTTCTGATATTTTGAGTTTACAAGTAAGTGGAGGTTTATATACTTTTTCTGACCAGTCTATCAGTTCCAAAAGGGAAGTTGCATTTGGATTTACTGCAGGTGTTTTCCTAGGCCGAACAGATAGGTCTCCTGGTGTATCATCATCTTCATTCCTTAATTCAATTATCTTCTGGACCCCTGATTTCCTTTCTTTTTGGTCTTCCGAGCATAAAAGTGTTTGAAGCACCATTTCACTAAATGCTAACCACGATGAATGTTGGATTTTTGGCAAAACAATATCTGCTACTGCCTTCTTCCGAGATTTTAGGAGCTTCAATTGATAAAGAATGTGGCGAGGTCCCTCCACCCAAGAGAATTTCAATTTAATTGTAAACCAGCAGGGATAGTAAACGCCAACAATGTATTCCACAAGCAGTTGTAACGTCTTCAAGTTGTTGCCTTTAAGGCCATGTTTTGAAACCCATGTGCGACAAATCCTATTTGCAGTTGTTAACCACCGAGAGTGGCTTACAGGACCAATTTCTAGTAATGCCAGATCAATTGGAAGTACACCTGTCCTTATGGCCTGAGTTATCCTGTAACCATAAGACTGATCTGTAGAGAGATCTTTGACAACAGTGTCACTCAATGGAACCGAAGGCTCTGGAAAATATATTCTGACAAATGAGGGATTGATTTCAAGTTCTGTTGCAGTATCAAGCATGTTGCCAATATTACCACTCCACTTGTTAGATAAATTTTTTCCATCCAACTCGGTGATCAAATGCTGCAAAGGTAGCTCATTAGTATGAAGAGCACAAACCAACCAGATGAGTTTACGATTCAGCTTTGCCTCAACCCAATGCATGACCCCTTCTTCCCAACCAGTGTTAAAATTCGTTGAGTCACCACCAATAGCCTGCAAACTTTTATCTATGCAGTTTTTCTTTAAAAAATCCACAAGATGGTTAGCAACAACTTCAGGAGGTTTCCTTTTCGTTAAGTCTTTCTCTGGAGTAAAATGACAAAGATACCTTCCACCTGGCTCACTGCAAACAGTGTAATGCTCTTCTTTCACAATACTTGGAAACTGATGACTTGAGTTATCTGCCTGTAACAGAACTTTAGTGAAATCTTGGCGTCCATCAAAGAAGATACATTCAATATTGCCTGTCCTGCATCGAGCATGAAATTCTTCATCAAGTGCTTTCATGACTTTTTCTTGTGCCCTTTTTACTTTATTGTGATCAACCACAAGTCTCCTGTCTCCTTCAGTAATTAATCCAGCATCCAAAAATGCAGCTGTTGTAATGGCAGCTGTAGCACGTAGACCGACACCATACCTAATACTTTGCAATGCAACATTGCGCAATTGTAATGTGTTATATTGACTTGTACTTGAAGTAGAAGGTACATCAGAATCATCACATGGAATCTGCAAAGGATCTTCAGATTCTTCATCTGTAACATCAGTTGGTTCTTCATCTTCGTCGGAGAAAAGAACTTCATCTGGTTGTAATGTTAATTATTCCTTCCTTTTCAGCTTATATTCATAAATTCTTCTTAATTCATCTTCTTGCCTCTTCTGATTTTTAATTTGTCTTCTGTGCTCAGGTAGATCTGGTAATCCAATTTGATGCTGTCCAACAGATCCAACCTTCTCTCTTTGACTATTAATAAGCACTAGTTCTTTGACAGGGATCTTCATATCCTTAGAACAAGAGCAGGAGATGTGCACTTCATGTTTGCAGTCGGCACCACCTGGACATGGACCCTCAAATTTTGGACATATCTTAATCTCACACTTGCAATTGAGGATGGCAAAGAGCTTGTCTAACGTTGCTATGAAAGCCTCTTTCACTTCCAGTTTTCCTCTGCCAAGTGATATGTTTTTGGCCTTTTCCCAGTTTTATTCTATCTTCTTCAGGACTGTGACTCTTGAATTTAAAATTGGCACCACAAAACAACTGTTTACTCGCTCCCACTGTTCAAGCACTTTTGGATAAATATCCTTTGCAAGAGCGACTGCTGGGTAATTTGTGACATTCTCTACTCTGTGTTCTCTTAGCAGAAGCCCATATCTTAGAACATCACGCAGAGTTGGGAGTTCGGAAGGCAGCATTTCTCGATCAGTTCCAATGAAATTACTCATGTGAGTGGAAGTTGCCAATCTTGTCTTCCTTTTACTAACCATGGTTCCGAATTTTCAGATTTTGAAATTAGAAAAAACTATTCGTGCCTGGAAAAAGAAAAAAAAGAAAATGTCACTGTTTGTATGATATTAATAAAAATTAATAAAAAGACACTCGGCTGCAAGTGAGTATTGCTAGTTTAAACACTTTTACGAGTGGCATAAAATATTTTTACTGATGTCATAGTATAATATAAGTATATTCTTAACCTTAGAGCAGAAGTACAAACAGAAATAATGATAATAAGGCACGTCTTGAGAGAAGACACTTTGCTGCGAATTTTACATGAACCGTGAAAATATCACGAAATTTAAGTACCTATTTTCCGAGCAAACCAATGTAATTACCAGTTGATGTAAATATATTTGTGAATCGCTTACCAAAATACAACTTTTTGACCCCTCATTTTTTTGAAAAAGGAAGTCAAAAAATTCGACACGCCCTAATACCATAATTGCAGGGCGCGACTTGTAAGTAATCCAAGTGCTGCTGTGATTGTTTGGATGAAAATTATTATTTTGTTATTTCCTGTTCCGAAACTGAACACACCGCAGTCTTCTGCAATGTCTGTTAAGTTTTTGAAATGGTGTACTAAAATTACATCAGATTCTACAGTGCGGACGAGTATTTTCCTTGCCCCTTTTAATACAACGAGCACGTGTAGCACTGCCATAGTTTCAACTTCTTCGTGGTTACCTTTTCTGACGTGTTCTTTTTAGGCCCAACATGACGAACAGTATCTACTGCAGTAATGTAGAAATCAATTTGTATAATTGCTGGGTTACAAACAGCTGCTTCACTTAAATATTGAAATGATTCGTGCTTGTTTTGTGAGTGACTCGAATAATTCGTGCAGTCTTTGGGTAGCCCAACATTTGAACCTAACTTAAGTTTAATGCCATGGTCCCAATCACCGCTCATTTTTTTAAAATGGAAAATCTAGCATAATAATCCCACACAATATGCAGAGTCACTGTCTTTCTCAATTCTGCTTTGACATATCTTAAAAACACATTTTAAAGTGGTCCTAAAATTTTGTTACCCAGTTGAGGGCAAAAGAGAATGAATTATGGCTCCACTATTCAAAGTGACGTGGTAATATGAAGTTACAACTGAAATGACATCTAAACTTTGATTGACCTTAGCCTCGTTCTGGAGGCAAACAAGGTACACCAGATTTCTTGGATTGAAACATATTTTCAACACTGTTTGCAATAGGAGGATATTCTTGAAACTCATAAGCAAGTCTCGATTGTGTAGCTTTCTGCATGTGTCACAGAACATAAACATTTGCTCTCAAAAATGTCTAACTCTTGCTTTTGTTAGGGTACTTTGAATAGTAAACAATTATTTTTATATATTTGGTATCAAATAACTACTATTTTCCAGAAAGATTTGTCACAAACCCAGTGTTGCCAACGCCTAAGCAGACAATTCCAATACGCCACAAGTAAAGATCCATCAGAATTCACGTGATTATGGAAAATCTACATAATATCCTTCGAATAACAACAAAACCCATACTTTTTAGTCATCTTAAAATAATAATTTGATATATTTTGGAAACTAAATTTTCTTCAATGATTTTCAGTTTTTATACATGCATATGTAAGTAACTAAGTAGTTAGGCCAAGGTTTCACCACAATTTAGATATATTTTGCTGTTATATTCTAATTCCGAATGTTTAAATTACCATCAACACAAACACACTGAATTTTGATGGTCTCGGGTATTTCAAATGTATGCAACCAGTTCATGGATAGCAATTATAAAAGTATGATAGAAATAATTGAAGATATGGATACTTTAGTTAGTAATAACAGAAAACAGCCCACTACATTTCACCGAAAATAAAAATAAAAACTGCTAGATTATCTACTAACCACTAGATAACAATTTTACCCTCTAGGTAGAAGCTTAAAATCTACTAAATCTGGTGGAAAATCCACTGGGTTGGCAGTGCTGCCAACCTGTCGTATTGTTGCACTAACACATTCTACCCCCGTCTCCCCCTGTTAGACACAGACAAGTTATCACAAACACTGCTTTACTTTCATAGAATAGAAAGGCAGCAAGGTCGACTTCGAAGGACGCGGGAAGCCATGCGATGGTGGAGCTTCATAGAGGAACATAGCTTAATAATGAGAACCAGCATTTCCGCAAAATACGTAGAACTGACCTTAATAACTTTATACATCTGTAAAATAACAAAAGAAGTCCGTTATACAAGACCGCAAGTGATTTATAAATCCATAATTTTTAGCATATTAAAGCATTTTACAGTTTTTTCTAATTGATTGCAATTGATCCGCGGTATGACAAACGAACAAATCAGTACGTTTCGATGACATTTTTCAATGGTTCATGCGATACAACATTTCATAGTATATCATGATTTCCCTTTTATTAATCAACCTGAAAAAATATCCGCATCGATACACTTAACCGTTTCTTTGTAAATGCGGAACAAAATTTGCAAAGGAACAAAAACATCTCTAGCCCCCTCTTATTGGTTGCATCCCACTCGCTGTAAAATAGTACGACACATTAAACAGCGAGTACGACTGGTGGAGGTAAACTGGGTCACTCGTAACCCGTGCATTTAGGCAGTGCTCAATCAGCCTGTATTTTGTTTTCTAAAATTTTTGCTTTCCGCGTTTTGATTTTGTATTATTTTAATCGGAAATTCATCGCCATTCAGCTGCTTTGCATGTTTGCCAATACTTTGCTAATAAAGGATGTGAAATTCCATTTTCAAAGTTAAATGTACAAGCGTTCGTAAAATAAAAATATTTCTGTATATAGAAATTATAGAGCATTCATTGTTTCAAATACAACATTGATCGTTACAAATTAAATAATTAATAATATCTGTATAATTTACTTCATGCGATATTTACAATGATAACGCATTTTATTATTACAGCAGAATTAATTTACATGCACTAAAAAAATATGTGTGAAGCACAAAATGTTTTGTTAGTATTTGCGAGATAATTTTTGTGGTAACACTTAATTATTTACTTGTCACCACTAAACTTTTGTGGCCAGCACAAAAATATTTTATAGTTACTACAAAATTATTTGGCAAGGTGACTTCTCTACGAAACATTTTTCTCCGTGTACGCCCTGACTTTTCTGCCGGACTAAACTAATGTCGCGGTGATTTGGGTTTGCCATTTTTAAGCAGTTTCGCCGACAGTCTGCGCATTGCTCACTTTATCATTCTGGTAAAAAAAAAAAAGTACCTTAGCATTGCTTCTTTCCTGTACGAACTTACCATGCCATTGTTTATTCCTTGTGTGAACTATCTCGCTATGGGCACCTGACGTTCTCAAGCACCTCACTTATTATCGTGGCTAAGATTAGTCATATGACGTAACGCATGACTTGCTGAAGCTGTAAAAGCGACAACGGCAAAACCAGTCTTCCCACCGACGCACAGTATTCGATTTGACCTATCTATAGGGACAAAAGTCCTGTTACGGGTCCTGGTTCTAAAATGGTTTAAATAGTAAAATAAAATGACATTCACTGTACTACATCCTTTTATTTGGCGATTAACCTAAAAAAAAAACATAACTTTGTATATACATAATGTTTATTTTCTATTTTAGTAAGGAATATATGTCTTTGTTATATTCCCTCAGTTGTTTTTTGGGTAATTTTCTTAATAACGTTGTAAATGAGTCAGATTTGATTAAATCTAAATTTGATCTTGCTCGTGAACTTTTGCACGTGAGACCCAATCTTGCTTTCCGGATTTCTTTATTTTTTGCTTCTGCGGCCTCTTCGGACATCTTGTACAATTATGTGACCATGAACAAGAATCTTGCGCAGGGTTGGAGGCATGGTGTACCATACATACAAATTCAAATACAAGACTTTTGTCTCTTCACAATAAAATCTAAATTTTGTTGCATCTATTTCTAGACCTGTTGCAATGGTTCGCAATATGATGCTTAAACTATAGATTAGTTTTTCGTCTAAATCAGTAATATTAGCAGTTGTTTGGGAACTAGCAAAAATGCGCCTAGCAGTATTGCCATCGTTGCTCGTTCCCATTCCTGGTCGTACTGTGTCTATAATGAAACCCACAACCTTAAATTGATTTACAATTTTTTTTCTCATCATTTTTTCTCGGTGCCTCTTACTTGCCATTCTTTAATATCTAGGTGATAGGCAATTTTAAGAAGGCATTCCATAGTCCTTATGTATGCATGCAGACTGGAGATACCAAACTTGTACATGTTTGGGTCCGCGACGTGCTCAGCAGATGGCTCAACTAAATTTAATAATTTTCCACTAGTTTTAAAAATGTAGTATTTTTGTGTGGATTTATTGCCTGCTAACACGTTGCATATTTTTCCATCTATCATTGTCAAAATGAATTGATGGATAACGGTGACATCTTAGTTTAATGTTGTGATTTTCGTTGGCAACAGTAATTCAATTTGTTTCTCCATATTTTCACATTCTTCTTTTATCAGCGATGTTGTTTCTTTTTTGTATATAAATTTAATAACACTGCAAAATCGTGGCGAAGATGGACGGGGATTTTGCCATATCATTTCACTGTTAGCTCCAATAATTCCTATTGGTACGAACGATACAATAAACATGTATTCATCTGTGCATTCCGAGTCTGCAAATGCTTGCTTGTATATACTGTGACCAGATGAGCCATCACAGCCCCATTTGTAAATCAAAGTGTTGTTGAGACTTGTCAGGACGTCTCCAAGTACATCTTGGCATAGTCTTGTAGCTGTGTGGTCTACAAGAGCCTGAAGATTAACTTCAGCAGATATGTCAGTTACTATAATGTTTTCCACAGCAGGGTAACACTTTTGCTTAGCTTTATGTAATTGATCGTATGAAGGGTATAAGTTGCAGCCTCTTTCTCTAGTCTCTTGTTGAGTGTTTTGTATTGATCGACAGTAAAATTAATTGTTGTAAATAAAAAATGCCAATGCTTCATCAGGAGTAAAAGGTCGCACTTTCGGTCCCGTATCTATAGTATTTTTTGCTTTTGTGTAATATGTGGCGCGTTTTCGTGAAGCCGCAGAAATTTATTTTATCAGATTAGCAGCGTCTCGTTTTCCTCTGGCTCGTTCACTCACTTCAGCAAACGTTATATCTTCAGAATCAAAATCCTTCAGTAAACTCTTCACTTTTCTTAATTTAGTTTTTCGTGAACTTTTTTGCATGTGGGAAACGCGGTAGACCTTGTCGTTGGGTTTTCCCGGGGCACTTCCTTTCCCCCCCGTCCTTGCATTCTGCCACTCCTATCTTAGAACTATTTCATTCTCACCAGCGCTCAAGACATCGTTGCTAAGCGCCGACCAGAACTTCTTAACTCTAAGAAATATTCTTAATGCAATTATAATAACATTAATAATGCGTTAATTTGGCTCAGTTGTAAAATTTTACGAAAAATGGTATAAATTTAAAATTTAGATAGCTCGTGTCTTTCTTTTTTGATCTTCGTACAGTCATACCAATTTGTTTTTCGTACGAATATTTCATATCACAACGAAAAGGGATATAAGGCGATAACATGAAATTACTGATATAACTAATGAGTCTATTTTCTTCAACATAGGTGGAATTAATTTGTAAATAATTTCTAAACATCTGAGTTGGTAGGTAGGACTTGTCTCGTTGAAAGCAATATCATTAGAGATGAAACCAGAAACATATGCAACAGTAATGAGGCAATTTCAAATACACACCTGCCTTACCCGGGACTCGCCCAGAAAACATTGTACCATAAACTGGCATTACAGAGGTAGGATTCTTACATCAACTTCGAATTTAATCAGTCTAATAATTCGAATGATATGATTTACTAACTTAAATTATTTACAGAGTCGTCATTTTGAAAATAAGTGACTGAGCAACTTAAAACATGTAAGTTTACATGGCCTACCATAGCGCTACTTGTGTGAAGAATATGGTGAAAATCGGTTGATTGGTCTGTGAGATATTGCATAAACCTCCATATTTTTCATGGAGGACAAAAAGTTGTGTGTTCGCAAATTCGATTATTCTATACTGCCAGTATAGAAAGTAAAGCTAAAATTGATTTCATAGTTTCGTAGATATAGCACACTAAACTAAAATGATTTTATGACATAAATATTTAATTTTTATTGTGGGGCTAACATACAAAATAGCAGAGAAATGAGACTCTGTATAGACAAATTTGATGATTGTAATTGATACTGTCAGCATACAAAGATAATTTGGAATTTGTTTCTTTAATAATAGGTACTGACCTAAAATATTTATATAGCCACCATGTTGAAAATAAGTGCCTGACCTACTTAAAAAACAGCAATTTACACCGTTGCAGTGCAAATTGCTTGCAAAATTGGCAGGAATCTGTCAATTGTTTTCCGAGATATGACATAAAAATTTATTTATTCATGTGGCGCTATCTTACAAAATGACTGACAAATAATGCTCCATGTAGACACATTTTATAGTTGTAATACATACTGTCAGCATACAAAATTAAGTTGGAATAGATTTAATGGTTTCGAAGATATTAAGCTTAAATGACTATATTAGCGCCATTTTGAAAATAAGAGTCTGATATACCTGAAATATATCATTTCACATGTTCTGCCGCAGTAGTACTTGTTTGCCAAACGGTACGAATCGGTTCATTGTTTACCGAGATATGACTTTAAAACTTTTTTATTCATGTGATGCTATCTTTCAAAATGGCCGAAAAGTGGCAATGTGTTGGCATATATGGTGCTTATAGTAGATACTTTCATCATACCAATATTGGTCGAAATTTGTTAAATGGTATAGTATGTATACCAAATAAACCTAAAATATTGGTATGGCCGGAAATGGATAATAAATACCTTTTCAAGTTTAATCATTTGCGTTTACCTGACCTGCCATAGTATTACTTACATATCAAATTAGGTGAGAATTGCTTTTACAGTTTTCGAGATATAATGTAATATCTATGTTTTCATTTGGTGCCATATTTCAAAATTGACAGACTAACAACAATATCCATTGCAAAAGTTAATGCTTACACGATGCTCTGCTAGCATTAAAAAAATTGGTTTAAATAGGTTGAATGGTTCCAGAGATACATCACATTAAATCATAAAATTGCCGCCATTTTGAAAGCAAGTGCCTTGCATTGTCAAAAATTTAAAACGTGTGTCCTTACTGATTGCTATATATGTCCCGAGTTTGGTGAAATTCGGTTCACGTGTTATAAAATTGAAAGGAGAGGGACAACGCACACACACACCGACAATAAAGTAATTTCATAAGCCTTTATTTCCTTTGGAAAGTAGGCTAAAAATGATGTAGAAGATAGTTTTAGAATCCTGAATGTCCGTGAAATGCCTTCCAACTGTGAACTTCGTGCACTTGGGAAGAGGGAATCGAGTCATATCTCAGTGACTTGCCCTTCCTGATGATTGTCGGTAAATGTGGCACGAGTCAAAAGCAAAATGAAGTAGTACATTCAGGCTGTGTGACCGCCTATCCGAGTTGATTCTTTCTTTTAGTTGCTTTGCGTCAGCTGCCCATGCGCATTAAGTGTTCACATGCTAAACAGAATATTAAGAAGCCCTTGAAGACGAGATTTTAACCTGTATTTTTGCAAAACATCGGAAACTAGGCGAATTAAAATTGTAATTCTCCGAACATTGTTTTGTGTTACCAGGATCTTCTATGTAAGAGCAAACTCTCATTAATACCTCTCCCCGTAATGAAAATAACAGCGGTGGTCACCCACTTTTTGCAGACAATTTTTTTTACCTTCAGTAATTATAATCGTTTGACGCTGGTTTATTGAGCAGTATGACATAATAAAAAAATGGTCTTGTTTCAACTGTCCTGGACCAACTGTTTTCGTTTAAAATGTGCACAAAACTTTCTGTAGCAGTGGAGTGGAATGCTGATATTTGGGTGACTCGTAACATCCAGGTCTTGAGAGCCGATAAGGGTGAAGTGAGGTGAGTATAGAATAGCGCCGGAATGCATGGGCGGGGAAAACGGGAGGTTCCCGAGAAAATCCGTCGACCAACGGCTTCGTCTGGCACGATTCCCACATGCGAAAACTCGGAAGCGACCCCACCGGGAATCGAAACTGGTTCGCCTAGGTGAGAGGAAAGTAGTCTAACCGTTACAATACCGTGGCCCCTTTCTGTAGCAGCATGACAGTTCGTGACGCGTGGGTTATAACAATACTTCCTGCAGGGAGTAACACGAATGTCGCCAGAAATGAACAGGCTGCTTCAGTACTGTACCTAATTTTATGTAGTACAAGTGCATGTGGGACATTGCACTCATCATTAATTGAAGTCCAGTAAAATGAACTGGATGGACCATTTGAATGCATGAATTGCACTAACATGTCCCCTTCCTCTTCACACACTGATGCAAACAGATATAAAAACAAAATGTAAAGATAAAATAGTTATAAGCACTTTCCAACCAGCGCAATTACATATTACACAAGCATAGTGTGCTGTACGCTGTGTGTTAAACGATTCTGTTCAATACCAGACCGTCCTGGCCAGTACAACAGAATAGCAAACGACTTTCTTACGAACCGACTGAAATGAAACCATCGCATTCAGTGTACAACCAACACTCACATCACTAGCAGCGGAACACATCCGACCTGGCCGACTTCGCACGATCAACTAACATCGGGAGAATCTGTCAGACGTTCCCAGGCGGCCGACCGACAGCGCGAACACCGTGCAGGTCTCGGCAAGTTGGGCGGATGATACAGAACACTAACCGAGAGAGAGAGTTGCGTCAGGCTCTAGGGTGGCAGGCTAGAAGTTCAGGATGTCCGCATGAAACCTTCCTGATTTCAAAGTACAATATATAAAAACTATTCAACATAGAACCTTGAAGTTTGCAAAATCCTGTAAATCAACTCAAAAAGTTTTACACAAAATCAGTGTACTTCTACGTGTGCTCCTTTCGTACCCCTCAAAATGCCTAAGCGATACTCAATCTCAGCCCATGTGCGCCCAAGCATGTCTTGAGTGATGGAACCAACTGCATCCAAAATTCACACACCTGTCGCTCCGGCCAGCCTGGAGAATAGATGTGATGAGACGACATGGGTGGGGGAGGGGGGATGCAGGATAATGATGACTGGGGGAGGGAACGGGATTGCCCCGAGAAAACCCCTACGCCACTGCAGTGTCCGCCACTCTCTCCATATTAAAATCCCCGGACGTTAAATTCCCATCCCGGCGGCTCTGGGGATCGAACCGGAAACCTTGGCGGCGCAATTTTTTTGTCTTTTTTTTTGCCTCAGTGTGATTTCATTTTAGGTAAACTCGTTTACTGCGAGTAGCAAATTTTGTGATATTATTGAAAGGCAGCTGCAAGTGAATAATTTTGCAAATTCTGCTACAGGCTGTCAACAGCATGCTAGTGCACTAGCTAAACAGGGTTTACACCAATGCTAAAATGTGAAAGGGAATCGTGCCTTATAGGTGGAAGACCAGTGACTATATAACCAAGTGACGAACTGTGAGACCTCCTTATCACATAATGCATTAAAATAGCATATCAGGAATAAACATGGGCATTTCCATCAAATGAAATGAGGTAAGAATCTGGATTGGTTTAAAAGGGGCGTGTTGAAGAATGCATTCTTTACTTTGCCCACCATGAAATTTTTGTTTCCGACGCACCTGTGGATTAGGTACTTTTTTAAAAGACAATTCGCAGAAGACCCCAACTGATTTCCACATGCTGGTGGTACTTCATGATAGATTGAAGAGGAGTAAGTTTCATGGGGCAATATTATATAAAAGATTTTGCAACACGTCAGAAAATTCAAAATTTTCTTTAAGACTCGCTTGACCATGTTAAAGTGTTGCTTTGCACAGCTTTCCTTGAGTCGTCCTGCGCGAGCGCGTGAAGGAGTGTGTGAAGGCCATGTTAGTAACCTGAGGAGCCCGCGCATATTTTCAAAAGCAAGCTGCCATGTGCCGCCGCGATAAGCCTATCGCTACTCGGACGCTCCTGACCTTCAGCGGATTGAATTTATGGGTTTATGTTTGAAAGAATGTCCTGGACATTGCTCTTGCCTCTAAGCGAGACTCGGGGTGTGTGGATCCTTCTAATTCGGGCCAGCGAGACTACGTCAGTCTTGACGGGCCTCCGAGCCGACAGTTGGAGTATTGTGCGACTGAGAGTATGACGAATTTAATTCCACACGGGCAGTGGCGCTAGGAGGCACAGTGTAATGGGAAGTGGACAACGAGGAGTCTGAGTTTCCCACGCTACCTGCTGCCTNGGGGGGGTGAAAGAGGAGGCGGTTTAACCACGACCAACCGTTATCTGTGGGGCGAGGGAGGGAATGCAGCAGCAGGGCTGCTTTGTGGACGAAAGCTAAACAGATTTATATTTTTAAATACAATTATTGGTAAGACAGGTTTTAACAGCAACGCAATGTGGAAGTAAGAGGTCTTATACACCACGCTATCCTTCTGCCAAAATTGTGGGAAATAAGTGTAGTGGTAAAAGGAATGTTCATTGAAGTTGAAGAAGCACAACCTTTAAGATGATCTACATTGTGGGAAATCTGAACTTCTCGATCACTGGACTCCTCTCCCAGACTGTGTCTACAAAACTGTTATGCAATTTATTTCTTAACATCTTATAAATAAATTACGTAATGGTGGATGAAGGAACTGGTAATCAGAGCATAGCACAATATATATTCAACTTAAAACTCTTGCGAACGACATGTAAGGTGTTACCAGTCAGTTCAGTTGCATGGTCAAGGTTACGTGTTTAAAGTGATGTGGATATAGGTATTTATAATCGAAAACAATGTACCCTTTAAAGTCAGTTTTTTTTGTTCTAAAACAGAAAACACGTTTAATACAATTACAGAATAATACATAAAGATTATACAGAAATAACTACAAGTGACAGCATTTAACAATATAATAACATAAAACAATTATACGATGTACCGCATCCAGAAACAAAATATGCCTTTTACAGTAACAGTGTTTAATATATGTATTTTAAACACACCAGCAAAAATGGAGGACCTCTCTATTTTGAACAGTAAACAATACCATCACTGAGCTGGTAGTTGAACTAAGATAACTTTATACAGCTGTGAATTAAATTTTTTTAATTAGTATGTTTATTTTCATGGGATCTGAGAAGTCAAAATAAAAATTGTGTTATTATTTGAAAATTTTCTATTACAAAACAATTTTATAGAAATATCATTTTTATATTATCGTACAGTATTACATTTATTTTTTTCACGTAACTGCAAAAATCATAAGTGAAGTGCGTATGACACTCAATATCCAGGCAGACATTTTCGTGGGCAAAAGTTTATTTTTATTTTGTTATGCCAAAAACGAAGTTCTGGCTGAATGTGTCCACGGAAAAAAAGTTTATTTAGTCACATTTTGCCGTGGCCCAAAGTGTTTGTATACTTTTAATCTGCTACTCAAGTTTCAATTATTTTAAATTTCGTTCGTGCGTAGCTGTGGAAAAAAAATTGAATTTTTTAAATTCTAATGTTTTATATTTCAAACATTAATGACGCAATTGAAAATCTATGTAGTCGAAGTAGCGGACAGCAGCAAATGAGTTTTTAGGCTAATTTTACGAATTGTCGAATATATATATATATATATTTATTTCTGACTTATAAAGCTTTGGACATAAGTTTTATTTAACTTCAGTCAGCCAAATAATTTAATTTTAAAAAAGACCCAGTCACGACAAAAAAAAAACATTTTTTTTTCTGCCACATACAAAATTCATTGGAAATTCAAAATTCAAATGCCGAGCGGTGAAAGTCACATTTAGTTGTTTTACGGCGTTTACAGACTGATACAAAATGCGAACCAGTGAGAAGCTTTCTACGTTCTTGCAATCACGCACCACTCTCACTTTGAAGTAATTTTATTCTCTTTAAATTCCTTCTTTCTTCATTTATTTTCAAAAAATCATGAAATGCTGAGCGTTCTTTCTCAAACACATCATCGTTCATGTCTGGTCGCTGTGCATTTGGTCCATAAAACTTATATTCGCCACAAAGACCCGAAAACAACTTCTTGGAACATTTATTCTGTGCAATTATTGCATGCCTTTTCAAATCAGCATTACGTTTCCTTTTCAGTTGAATCTTCATACAGAAAAAAAAAACAGGACTTCTGCCATACAGTTGCTTGTGAATGGTGTAGTGCGCTGTGTTATGTTGCACTACTGCACCAACACATCTAGTTTTTAACTGTTTCCTCTAGAAAAATTTATTCTTTTCCCTCCAACGTACTTGGAAACTGGAGAGTTGTATGATACTGTTCGGCATCATTGTTGTCCGCGCAGTGTAGCCAACTACAGTATTCCTGGCAAGGCGTTTTGCTGCAGACATAACTTGTGTTCAAAATACAGCAATCCCCATCTGCAACAAGTTTGACATTCCTAACTGAATACATGTCTTCACTTGCAATAAAACTTTTAAAAATTATAACAGATCCCATGCTTGTCGATGTTTGGTAAAAACCCCAGTTCTTACTGCAAGCATGATCACGAACAGTTTCACATTTCTTTGCTACACGAGCGCAAATCGCACAATACTTGTTTTTTACTCCCANCAAGCATGATCACGAACAGTTTCACATTTCTTTGCTACACGAGCGCAAATCGCACAATACTTGTTTTTTACTCCCACGAACACCACCTTCTTTGTGTTGTATTCAACAATGAAGGGTTTAAAAAAAAGAACATCAATATTGTTGTTTCACACTTAGAAACTTTTTCTACTTGATAGCAGGCCTATGTCAACAAGAAAATTAAACGAACCCCTGTTTTACTAGAAAAAAATTTCGTCCGTCGCAAACTAACATTGCGATAATATTTGTTTGAATTATTGTAAAAGGACAACACGATATAAACTTTTTTGCTGTTTGGTATGAACAAATTAAAAGAAACTAATCTCCCTAATGACTGAAAACTCTGATACAACTGGAAATTAACGAGAAGAGAAAGAATATTTCAAAGTTTAATTGCAAAATAAGCGTTAGCTGGGCCAAAAAGCACANCCAAAAAGCACAAAAAATAAAATCATTACAAAAAGAATGATTACATCACAATTTAAAATAAATACTTAATATTTAATACCAATATAGTTTTCTGTACTGCAAGTCCATAAACCTTTTACGTGTATACGTATTAATTTCTATAGAAATAAAGATTACTAGTATATTCAAATGTCTACCACAGATTTAGAAGCTGCCCTCGTTTCAATCAAACGCAAATATATGTATGTGTTACATAATGGGGAGATAATCAGCTGTGACCTGTGTTTAGGAACAACCCCAGCATTCGTCTGAAGTGATTTCGGAAAAACACAGAAAACCTTACATTTTTATAGCTATACCAGTAATCGAACCCGGCTCTTACCGAATGCACATCCACTGGCATATCACTGCGCCTTCTNCAAGCATGATCACGAACAGTTTCACATTTCTTTGCTACACGAGCGCAAATCGCACAATACTTGTTTTTTACTCCCATGAACACCACCTTCTTTGTGTTGTATTCAACAATTAAGGGTTTAAAAAAAAGAACATCAATATTGTTGTTTCACACTTAGAAACTTTTTCTACTTGATAGCAGGCCTATGTCAACAAGAAAATTAAACGAACCCCTGTTTTACGNCAACAAGAAAATTAAACGAACCCCTGTTTTACGAGAAAAAAATTTCGTCCGTCGCAAACTAACATTGCGATAATATTTGTTTGAATTATTGTAAAAGGACAACACGATATGAACTTTTTTGCTGTTTGGTATGAACAAATTAAAAGAAACTAATCTCCCTAATGACTGAAAACTCTGATACAACTGGAAATTAACGAGAAGAAAGAGAATATTTCAAAGTTTAATTGCAAAATAGGCGTTAGCTGGGCCAAAAAGCACAAAAAATAAAATCATTACAAAAAGAATGATTACATCACAATTTAAAATAAATACTTAATATTTAATACCAATATAGTTTTCTGTACTGCAAGTCCATAAACCTTTTACGTGTATACGTATTAATTTCTATAGAAATAAAGATTACTAGTATATTCAAATGTCTACCACAGATTTAGAAACTGCCCTCGTTTCAATCAAACGCAAATATATGTATGTGTTACATAATGGGGAGATAATCAGCTGTGACCTGTGTTTAGGAACAACCCCAGCATTCGTCTGAAGTGATTTCGGAAAAACACAGAAAACCTTAAATTTTTATAGCTATACCAGTAATCGAACCCGGCTCTTACCGAATGCACATCCACTGGCATATCACTGCGCCTTCTCGTTCGGAATTTAGATGTATTTATTATATTTATTGTAGTTGACAAAGTTATGTGAGGAGCGGAATTTAAACCCCTCTATTCCTCCCCCTTTGCCACGTCACTAATTAAAATATCTTGGAACTACCATATGGTTCTCTGCTAATTTCTGGAAAGGTTTGTTAAAATATGTATTACAATTTCTTTTAACCCTGTCAAATTTACATTCAAGCAATTCACCGAAACCACAGATATTAATTACTTAATGGAATCCCTGCACCGTTCATAAATATATTGCAATTGTAAACAAGGTCAAAAATTTTAATTGAAATCGCGGTATTTTTACATTTTTGAATCCAACCTTTAAAAGATCATCCCATGTATAAGATATTTGGTTGTATCCTAAATATGTCATGTACGACAAGCATTTTCTACTTCTGTTAAACTAAAAATGTCTTATTTTTTATTTAATTGAACTTTTACTTAACCTTTCCTACTAATATGGTAATGCGAAAGTCTCTCTCTGTGTGTGTGTGTGTGTGTGTGCGCGCGTGCGTGTGTGTATATATATGTTTGTTACCACTCCGCTCCATAACGGTTGAACGAATTTTGATGAAATTTGGTATGTAGGTACTTTAGGTCCTGGAATAGGACATAGGATACTTTTTATTCCGGTAAATTGTACGGGTCTTGTGGAATAACAACAAAACGTAATTCTGCAACGGCTGGGAACGTGACCGAAATATTTTTTTCCTCCGGTGTCAGATTTTATCAGGCCGCCCAAGGACCTCTGAAATGGCTTAACGACTGCATTCAATCGATAACAACCGGAACCGAATATTTAACGTACCCTTCGAAGCCCGGAAGCGCTCAGATGCTATGCCACTAAAGGGTCACCCATCCAAATGTGTGTCCCTGGGAACGTTGCTTAACTTTGGTGATCGATTAAGATCCCTCAGCCAAGCGAAAAAAGTAGTACCTAGGTACACTTATTTCTAAATCTACAACTTGACTCACGTTTTTATCTTCATACATCGACGCTGGAAAGCGGAAATGTGGTAACTACGTGATATTTGCACAGATACACTCCAAAAACAATACCCTACTTCTTGGCTATCGGGTTAAAAATATTTCCTTCCTTTTTGGGTTGCCGTAATCAGTTAAAAACCTAGGCCAACAAAGTATAATTTTATAATTCTGTTGTCACATAAATGAATTGTCTTTTCCCAATTTATTTATTAGCGTATCACTGTAAAACTCAATTGTACCCGGGCGAAGCCGGGCCGTTTCGCTAGTATTTTATACATTAATTAAAATGTTTCGATTGTAATTAATGTGAATGAAAACAGGGAGAAAATAGGTGTGGTGGTAATGCCTAGTAAGAAATAGTTCTCATGCAAAATATGATTAAACTGAGTGTGCACGAATGCGGTGCGCTGTGTCTTTTTTTGTGATTTTCTAGACTAAGTTAATCTGTGTTTGCACGAGGCGGAGGAATATCTTGGAAGTAGAACTTTACCAGGGCTTCAGAAAAGTTTGAAGTAACCGTGAATGGACTATATACGTATAGCTCTGGGTTAATGGTATCTATAAAAATAATATTACGGAGTTATCGATATACCCTACGAACATTTGCGTTGATTTGTTTTGCTTAATGAGTGAGTGATGCTATTTCGGCGGCTCTATCATCGTGGTCTTGAGAGCCGATGTGTTGCATAATGTTATGTAATTTCTGTTAAAGGCCTCTTAAAAAAATCAATGTTGGTAATTTTGAAAATATTTTTTTGTATTGATGTGTGTTTGACTTTGACAAATTGAACATACTTTTTTTATTTGTGAATGTCACATATACCTATTCTAATGCATACACAATTATGGCGGACGTTGGTTAAATTGATATCGGTGCTCTACATGTTGCGGCAGCTGGCTAAAAGTCAGCTCGTCATACGTTTTACAACAGAGGCCGTTATATTGTATTATAAAATCTAACACACACATGCCGGACTCGATCCAGTGACATCACAGACTACATCCAAGTCGAACGCAGTAAGTGAGAAAATTCAAAGTAGTTCAGTTACGGAATTTTTTTGTTCTGCTATTGTCGCAGCCGATTATTTAAAATGTTTCATTCGTTGGTGGTAATGCGGCCTTCAAGATACAATATTTTCAATATATATAATTTTATTTTACCTTGGATAGATTAGCATTTCGCTATTTGCTCTTCATGTTGGCATTTTAAATGGAATTTCTGGAAATCTAGGATAAACATTTGAAGTTCGGTAGCGCGCATTGCAGTTATCTAACGGGTCTCCCTATAAGTGAGTACAAGTGAACGAATTTTGATGTGTTACCTTAAAAGCAGCTCGGATAGGCATAAAATCGTCTCCCGTACTACAAACCTGGATAATTTGGGGGGAGGGGGAGAGGGAAAGGGCGGTGAAGGGGGATGCTAATTTATTAATCAACAGTAGTCGTCACTTGTTCGTGTATTATTTTACACTGTCATTCATTTTTATCGTCTTCCTTGAGCTATATTTTCCTGACTCAGGTAAATAAACTCCTTCCTATTTCCGCCACCCTCCTCCCGATCACCTTTTCCTCAACGCCAATCACTCGGCACTTCAGTCTCCTAACCTGCCTTCCACCTGGGGACTAGTCCAGTGGCAAGAGACAAACACTCTCCCCCCCTGCAACTCTACGTTCCTTTGCTGCTTGAGGGGTGATGTCCGCGGTTAGTGGCGGGGGTAGTGTTATAATAATATAAAATTTGTCTGCCTTCTTGATCGAAAATTTCTGCTCAGACTTTATCAAATGGCTATGTGTATGTATTGGTTTTTCAAATACAATTCCTTTTCAAAAGGAAAAAAAAAAAACGTTTTAATGTATTTTTAGAAAGTACATATTTCAAACATTTTTATTAATTCTGAAAAGGTACTTGTAGAATATATTTTCTTATACAAGGAATTTCCCGTCCTCAGTCTCTACAAGGAATTTTTTAAATTTTATAGTGACGTTTTATCTAGTCACCAGACGACAGACCAGTCGCGCCTTTTTCACCTATGTAAATCCACTGTGATGTCGAGACGCAAAGGCAGAGAAGTGACGAGCATCGGTACAGTGGAGAGTGAGACTCACGGCCGGGACTATTGAACTGGATGCCTGAGAGTAAGACATTTGAAATGATGGCAATGGACAGATTGACTGTGTAAATAANCCGGGACTATTGAACTGGATGCCTGAGAGTAAGACATTTGAAATGATGGCAATGGACAGATTGACTGTGTAAATAATGAGTGCCAATAGGTATTGGTAGGGACTTTAATTAGTATTGAGATAGACAATAATTATTGTGCTCACTGAGAATAACAAAATATTAATATTTGAGCCACATAGATTAATATTGTAAATAATAGCTGTGAATAAATTAAAAACCAAAATTAGTTATTTTATTTCTATTAAGACCTACATCGCTCACGAACGCGGATACGCTTCTCTGGCGTCTTGTGATTATAGTGACTAGATGCTGTACATTTGAAACTTTAATTTGTTTTGACACGTGACTTCGAAAAATTGTTTACTGTCCGTTATATCCGCGCAGGGAATAAATGGGAATAAAGGTTTTCCGCGTGTTCGCCATCGATATCAGTTATTAGATCGGCTTTAGAACTGACACTCATGTATGTGTTGGTGTAATAGGTCAGTGGACTTTGACAAGGCCACAGCAATGTGCACGTCGCATATTTTCCGCTTGATAAAGCTCTTAGTCGCTTGCGGGCATCCTTGGCCATGGTTTTATGGTAGTCATGCTGATGAGGCTGGCTAAGATGAATTTAGACCCCAATGTCATTGAGTGATGTAATGATTTTGAACTTCGTTACTTCTAGCACCCTCTCGACTGGCCGCCTGTAGGCTAGGTAAATTAGGAAAAAAAATGGCCTTTAGCGGAAAGTTTAGGTATAGTCGTAATCGTTGTCATTCCTTGTGTTTTTTAGGTCGGTGAACACGAATACTTAAACTATTTACCGATGATTCAAGAAAATATATAACATGCTCGAAAAGAAAATCTTGAAGAAAAGCGAGACATTAAAGGAATTGAAAGAGAAAATGACCGCGATTATGACGATTCTATGACGTCATATGGCATTCAATGACTCGAATTCAATAAAAATTGGAAGTAATTTTAAGAAAAATTTTATTTTGTGATTAGTATACCAGTGACGTTGCTGGAAGAAGACGAACTGACTCGCTGGCACACTCGCAGCTGCTGGTAGGCGGCCATTTCTGGCAAAAAAGAAAGTGCTGTACTTCACCTTTAGTTATATTCTAAGGACGAATTTAAAACATTTTGATAACGTACAATTTTTTCCACTGATAATCATGTCTTTTTTAATTTCATACGGCAAGGGGGCAAATGAATTTTGGGAAACATTTTCTATTGCATGCTTACACTTACTCTTGACAGATTCGAACTTGAGTTTTCTTACACATAATCATTAAAATAAATTCTGCCAAGTATTATTATACGAAACCTAATTAATTATTCGTAACTCGTAACGAATTTAAAAACTTAACAACTTACAGTTTTTCGTTTGGACTAGCATGAACATATAGTTATAGGCTGTTCACGGTAAAGTGAGCACGTTTGAGGTTCTAGTTACTTTTTTCCCCATCAGCCATTTTTTAGCTTTCATCACTTTTTAATATAAATATTCCTATGTAAGTAATAGTGTGACTCTAGCCCCTCTCAGCGATATCCGAGGTGCTGGGAACCTTCTAGTTCGGGCCAGCGAGACTATTTTAGCAAGACGGACCTCCGAGCCTACAGTATAGAGTTTGGAGGATTGTACGACCCAGCGCCGGGTGTACGAAGACAGCAGAGCGACCAGCGGCAGTGAACTCTGTGGGCTGCGAGCATGGTACAGTGGAGAGTGAGACAGACGGGCGGGACTATTGAACTGGATGCGTGAGTGTAAGACATTTGGAATGATGGCAATAGACAAATTAAATATTTGTAAATAATGAGTGCGAATTGACTGTAACCAATATAGAGACAGTGATAAGAACTATATGTAACAATTGAGATAGGTATTTAATATTGGGCACACTGAGAATAACACAAGTAACAAGATTGATGGTTTAGTGCTATAAGAAATAGCCGAGTGAATATTTATAGCAGTATAATTAAATTTTAAAAATCCAATTCATTTCTTTTAGTTTTATTAAGAACATCCCTCATTAACTCGGATACGCCACTCTGGCGTTTTGTAACAATATTTTGACGAAAACTTAAGCTTAACTATATTCATTTAACCAATTGTGAAATTTACAATAACTCCTTGCACTAGGAGTAGATAGAAAATAAGAGTTCTGGCACAGGCTGTAGGCTTCGGAGCTCGGATCCATATAGATTTCCATTTTGTGATGTTCATGACATTGAGCTGTCGGCCGTCTTGTTTCCGGTTGCCATTTTGGGTCCACCCGCCATTTTCGTTTTTCGTTCGCCATCTTGTTTAAATCCCTTTTTTCTCTAAAAATTCCCTATTTTCTCTTTAAAATGTACTGTTTTTCCCTTGAATTTCACGTGATTTTCCTCGAAAGGTCTAGAATTGACCCTCTATAGTAGTAGAAGTTTCTCGTAAATTAATTTTTCTCTTTTTTGCCTCAACAACCGCATGTCCGCCATATTGACAGCTGCTAAAAAAACATCCCTATGATGTTGAGCTGCTACATTAATTGACTTATTTAGCTAAAATTAGTAGTGCTCCTTAATTTGCCCCAGTGACTCCATTTTGGGCCTGAGGAGTCAGGAATCATCTTAAATTCGAAGGGTTACAAAATTTTTAATATTATATAAAATATATATTAAAATAATATTTTTATTTAACTTCTAAAATTTACAGATATGAATGTATCAAACGACTTGTCTACGAAATGTATTTTCAAGGATAATTAGATTATGATGTAACAACAATAAATTTGGTGAAGCATAATGTTATAAAACAGAAGTTATGAATTTAATTTTGTATATTTTCATTTAACTTTTAGAAAAAAGTGTATCGAGTGTCTACAGTTTCTTTTTTTAGACAGATAAGAATGTCAGAAAATATGATTAAGTAACTATGACCATCGCCATATTGGATTTTATAAGCATATACATATATTATTAAATATACCAAGTGTTATATATTTTTGGACTTGTGTTTTAAAGCCTAATACTAAAGTAACATTACTCACTTTGTTTATTCGCACTTTTTCAACGCCATATTGGATTTAGCAAGCATAGGAACGATTTTTTTATTTTTTGAATTCGAGTGCTCACATTACCAGGACCTGCATTGTGTTTGAAAACAGCAGGTGTTGAAGGAAATAAAAAGGTTGCAGAAATTTTTTTATTGTGGGAATTGAGAGCCATATGGACCTAAAGAAGCTGTGAACGACAAACATGTAATCCTAATATGTAAAGTGAAAAAACGAAGATGTTGCAACTAAACAGGAGTGTGAGAATGCAATGCTGCCTCCAGAACTGCTAGTGATGAAAAACTGTACTGAAATGTACATATTCTACTGATGATAATATCGGTACTAAATAGTCATATATATATGTATATATGTGTATGTATATATATGTATGTGTATGTATGTATGCATGTATATATATGTATGTGTATGTATGTGTATATATATGTGTATATATATGTATGTATGTATGAATGTGTATGTATGCATATGTATGTATATATACACACTGAGTGTCCAAATTATTATGACCACCCCCTCAATACAATATTGGACCACCTTTTGCACTTAATACTGAATGGATTCTTCTTGGCATGGACTCTATGAGATGTTGGTAGGTGGTATGAGGAATTTGAGACCATAGCCGATGAACTGCACTTCCCAATTCCTTAAGATTTGATGGTACTGGATCCAGCTGCCTGATGCCCCGATCGATCTCATCCCACATTCTAAATTGGATTGATTTCCGGTGATTGTGCAGGCCAACTAAGCTAGGTAAAGTCTCTGTCATTCTCTTCGAACCATCTGCGAACATTGCCAGTCTTATGGCAGGGAGCATTATCCTACTGGAAGTATCCATCCACGGGCAGGTTACACCATTATCATAACAGGATGTGAGTGATCTGCGATAACACTTAAATACCCTTGGGCATTCAGACGTTGTTCCACAGGAATCAAAGGACCCATACAATGCCAAGAAAACATCCCCCAAACCATAATATTGCCTCCACCAGCTTGAAGTGTTGTGGCAATGCAGTTGGGGTCCATGCTTTCGTGCTGTTTTCTCCATACTCGCACCCTGCCATCTGCATGGTGTAATTTGAAACGCGATTCATCGGACCACATGACCCTTTTCCAGTCATCTACTGTCCAATACTTATACTTTTTGCGAACTGGAGACGTCTGCTCTTGTTCAAGGCAGACATTAGAGGCTTTCGAACAGGTCGTCGGCTTTCATAGCCTATACAGTGTAATGTGCGGCGAACAGTTCGTTCAGAGACCTTCGCAGTTGCTCCTTGATTAACATTCCCCACAATTTGACGTACTGTTGCTCTTCTGTTGAACTGGACAACTCTGGCAAGTCTCCTTTCAGATCGAGCATTCAGTAGCCTGTGACGACCACAAGTCTGACGTTGAGACCCGGTTTTCTGCTTGGTAGTCCACTCTCTGTAAACATTAATAACTGCTGCTCTCGAACACTTCACAAGTGCAGCCGTTTTGCTGATACTGGTTCCGACGCTTCGAGCGCCTACAACTATCCCGCGTTCAAATTCTGTTAAATCACTTTTTTTTTGTCCATTTCTTCGCAAACAAGACAGTGCAATTGATGCTTAACTTGTATTCCCTTTTTTATAGCTATCTCGTCCTCTAGAGGCAACAACGTGAAGTTGTGGCCGATCTGCGTACAGGTGTCAAGTGGTCACAATTGGTCACTGTGTATATAACACATAATTTTTTAATTGTGTATTATAGAGTTTTTTTTCTTGTGAAATTATTGGGCTTATGGGTTTAAACCTACACTATCTTATTCTGAAGGTTAGTGCACTGTCTCCAGCACTGTCAGGGTACATATTTTTTCAGATGACCGAAAAGCAAAGTTTATACATTTACTGTTATTTCTATATAAATGATATGTATTCCAAATGAGTACATATATATATATATATATATAATATTTTAACGAAATAAATTGGTACTTTGTACTGTATAACTGAATCCCTCTCATAATGCAAATGTACATGTGTGACTAGGCTGGTTTACCACCCTGGTCCTGACATGTCTCTCTCTCTGTCTTTCTCACTCTCGACTAGTGTTCTGTGCCATCCCTTCAACTTGCCGAGACCTCACGGTGCCCGCGCTACCGGTTGACCACTTGGCCTGCCTTACATATTCTTACGATGTTAGTTGATCGCACTACGTCGCTTGGGGCGGAGGTGTTCCGCTGCTAGTGTTGTGAGTTTTGGCTGTACTATGAATGTGTTTTTTTTTTTCGTTTCAGTCGGTTTGTTCGGAAGTCGTTTGCTACGTTGCCACTAGGACAACCTTGTCTTGTCTAGCATCGTTTAACACACAGTGTACGGCACCCGATGCTTGTGTAATATGAAATTGCATTTGATGGTAAGTTCTTATAACTATTTTCCTTTTATATTTGGTTTTTATATCGGTCTGCATCACTGTGCCGCAATGTTGACATTATCGCACCTGTGCTTCTCGTCTTCGCAAAAGATTTTTTTTCCACTACGTTGTTGTACAGCGCTCTATGATCGTACAATATAAAATGGTTGATAAATGATGATGACTATTTGTTTTTATAATGGTTTTTTTTATCGGTTTGCATCATCGCGTAGCAGTGACGCCTCGCTTTCGTGACTAATGGTTTAAAATGTATGTTGTTTTGTGGCAAGCAAAGGAACACAGTCGTTACAAGTCGCGTAATGTGTATTGCTTTTGATGTATTGTAGTCATTTTTGAAGTTGGTCGTTGTGATCATTTGTTATTTCTCATGTTGGCATGCATTATTTTTACTAAACTTATTGACGTGATAGCAGCACTGATATATCTATTATAGACTGTGGCTCCATCAGGTAGTTTTTTATATATTGTGACTTGCTATGGCATAATGCTCATGATGTAATTGCTTATGTACAAGTAATTTATTGTTTGTTACGGGGCTGTGTTTTTTTGTACAGGACAGTTTCGTATCTTTTATACTCAGTTTCCACGAGGGTTTCCAGTTTCCCGACCCTCGTGTTATCTGATGGTGTTGAATTATATTAACACATACATGATTTAATGTAACCTGCGACTACATACGTCTTGTTATCGGTGCGATAGTATACACCTTTATATTTCATTTTATGGCTGGTTGTTAAGGGTCACCCATTCTAGCGATGACTGGGGCTGCCGGTCCTTGTGTCAGACTGGTGGTCTTCGTTTATATTACTATATATGTATTTTACCATTACCCAGGACTATGTACATCATGCACACAGCACATTTGTATATATCATGCTTTTTTCTCATATAGTTGTTGTATGTTACCCACGCTAATGTTTATTTATGCATATATTTTCACTTCTATATATACAGTCTGGATGTCGTCAGACTAGCTGTCGCTGAGGGGAATCCGAGTTGGTCGACACCTGCGATGGCAGACAGCAAAGGCAGCGGTGGGCGATTGTCGAGTGCATGCAGGCCGATGCGTATGTGTGTGCTTTTTCAGACCCTATACTCATACATGCAACTGTAACTTTGCAAGACACTTGTATTTATACCTTTATTTTCTTTATGTGCGGACGGTTGTTAAATGTCCCTGAACTTCAAAGGTTTGGAAATGCTGACCAACTATCCTTTATTGCAGTCGGAAGATATGCCTGTGATAAGAATTTGGTGGTCGTAGCTTTGGTAGGTGGGAAATGTTAAGCAGCTATGCTTATAAGAGGTCTAAAGTGAATTTGCCCCTACCACCCTGTTTTTTAATTGGAGGTGATGCCTATGACATGAATTTGGTGACCATAACTTCTTTGGGTGGGAAATGGTAGCCAACTATGCTTATACGAAGTGTGATGGTGTACTTGACTATGCGGTTCTTTTCGTCGTCGGAAGTGATGCCTATATTATAAATTTGGTAACTACAGCCTCGGCGGGTGAGAAATTGTACCCAACTATGCATATACAAGGACTTAGTGCATACTTGACACCACCATCCTGTTCGTTGTCTGAGACGATGTCTATATTAAGAATTTGACGACTATAGCTTCGGTGGACGGGAAATGGCAGTCGACTATACTTCTAAGATACCTTAATGTTTACTTGACCCCACCAGCCTGTTCCTCATCAGAGGTGATGTTTATGATATGAATTTGGTGCCTATAGCTTCGGAGGGTGGGAAATGGTAGTCAACTATGCTTATAAGTGAGTTTAGGGCATTCTAAACCCTGCGGCCATGTTCGTCGTCGGAGTTTATGTCTATGTTATGAAATTGGTGACTATCGTAAATGGTTTGGAAATAACCGCCAAGTATTCTTTTAAGAGGACTTTTGCCCTACTTGTCCAAGCGGTCCTTTTCATCAGGGGTGATGCCTATGTTATGCTTTGGTGACTGTATCTTAAACGGTTCGGAAATTACGACCACCTATGCTTATAAGTGGGCTAAGTGAATATTTGTCCCTGCAGTCCTTTTCGTCGTCGCGGGTGATGCCTCTTATGTTTTTGGTGGCTGTATCTTATATGGTTCGAAAATTACAGCTTACTATGCTTAAAAGTGAGCTTAGGGCATACTTTTCCCTGCTACCCTTTTGGACGTCGGGGGTGATGCCTATACTATGAATTTGGCGACTATATCTGCAACATTTCGGAAATTACTGCCAACTATGCTTATAAGTGGGCTTAGGGCGTACTTGATCCTGCAACCCTTTTCGATGTCGAGGGTGATAGCTATGTTATGAATTTGGTGGCTGTATGTTAAACGGTTCGGAACTTACAGCCAACTAAGTTTATAAGTGGGCTTAGGATGTGGTTAACCCCACAACACTGATTGACATCGGGGGCGATGTATATTATATGAATTTGATGACTGTCTTCAATGAATCATAAATAATGCCTAACCATGTTTTTAAGAGGACTTAAGGATTAACTGCCCGACCACCCTGATTGGCATCGTGGGCGGTAGATATATGAATTTGATGACTAAAGTTTCATCAGTTCGGAAATTATAGCTTACTATGCTTATAAGTGGGTCGAGGCATAATTGACCTGTGGTCCTTTTTGTCGTTGGGGTGATGTCTATGATGTGAATTTGGTGGCCGCATCTTCAACAGTTTGAAAATGGCAACCAACTGTGCTTATAAGAGGGCTTGACAATATTGAGCCTTACCACTTTGATCAGTGATAGGAGCAGTACATACAGTCCGAATTTGGTGACTGTAACTTAAACGATTCAGAAATGATGGCCAACCATGCTTATATGTTCTTTGGGGGTCATACCACACTTAAAACATGTCGTGTGGTAATGCAACCACTGCATTGTACTTGAGGCTCAGGCTGGTTACATAATTAGTTCAAAATAAAAAATCAATCCTATGCCTTCTAAATTCAATATGTCAAAAATTTGTGAATAATCAAAGTTAGTAATGTTACTTTAGCATTGGGCTTTAAAATACAAGTCCGTTAATATATAACACTTGGTATATTTACTAATATATGTATATTTACTAATATTTGTTTATAAAATCCAATATGGTGCTGGTCATAGCCACGTTATCATATTCCTACAACATATTCTTATGTGTCTAAAAAATACGAAGCTGTAGACACCTCTTCTAAAAGTTAAATAAAAATGTATAAAATGAAATACATAACTTTTATTTAATAACATTATGCTCTACCAAATCGATGGTTGTTACATCATAATCTAGTTGTTCTTGAAAATACAAGTCTGTAGACAAGTCGCATTATACATTTTTATCTGTAAATTTTAGAAGTGAAATAAAAATATAATTTTTATAAATTTTTAATGTAATATTTTAATTGTTATAGCCTATCGAATTCAAGATGATTCCCGACTCCTCAGGCCGAAAATGGAGTCACTGGGGCAAATTAAGAAGCACTACTAATTTAACTAAATAAGGCTATTAATATAGCAGTTCAACATCATAGGGATGTATTTTTTAATAGCTGTCAATATGGCGGACATGCGCTGTTGTGGCGGGAAAGCGAAAAATTAATTTACGAGAAACTTCTACTACTATAGAGGATAAATTCTAGACTTTCGAGGGCGAAAACAAGAAATTCTAGGGGGAAAATGAGAAATTCGAGGGAATAACAGTACACTATAAAGGAAAAATAGGGAATTTTGAGAGAAAATGGAGAAAACAAGATAGCAGACGAAAAAACAAAATAGCTGGCGGAAACAAGATGGCGACCGGAAACAATATAGCCGACAAATCAATGTCATGAACATCACAAAATGGCGGAAATCCTTATGACTCCTAGCTCCAAAGCCCGCAGCCTGTGCCATAACTCTCATTTTCTATATACTAGCAGTGTCGGAATTCAAATGTGGCCATGGATTTTAAGTATACGAATCTACTTTCTTAGAATTTTGAGCACTGTACGAACATTACTTGTAAAGTATTATATGGGAGAGAAAAGTTAGTTAGAAAAAATTAAAACATTTAGATTTAGAATATGGTTATCACTGTCACATTTAGAGCTTTATAACTTGTCTATGAGCGCACCTTTGCATTATCTAATTTTTCTGGTAATCATTGTTTATCATGTATATGTACGGTTTATTGTTTCATTCGTATAAAGCGATTTTCGTTGTGATATAGTATTTGCAGATTATGTATTAAAATAGAGATTTTACTTTATTGTTTTTTGTATAAATAAGAAATAAACAAGACACATTTAGAAATAGGACTAAGTTTTATCTGGAGAAATTTAAAGAGGGCATGTCTTGACGTAGCCAGTGGCTGTGACTTTTAAACTTTTAATATTCAATTTTGTTTGTTAGTAGTATAATTTTTTTTTTTTCGTGTGTGCGTGTATATGTATGCATGTATGAAGTAAAAACAGTGAATTTGACAGTTAATAATGCAGAAGCTGCCTAACTTAGAAATACTTCCTTTTATAAGAATTTCTCAACGTGAAGGAAGGACAGAAATATTGAAAGGTAACTGCACTTTAGTTGCTGTTTCTATCGCGTGTGATAATGTTATATTGGCATGTGTATTTATAGATTGCGCTTCGCAAAATGTCAACTTTAAAATTTTACTAGGATTTGTCGTAGGGCGGGAATAATTCAGTACTCAAGTTGTGTTCGAATTTGGCTGTTTTGGAGTACGGGTTGATGAATGTGAACACGTTAGCAATACTGCAAGTAATGAGTTAAAGAACTCCACGCATGTGACACTGCAAGAAAAATCAGTTGTTAGCAAAAATTTTCCATAACTGATTTATGTTTTTTGTATTCATTTCGTAAATTATCACATTGTTATTACTTACACACTGCTTTAAGTTATTTTTCATGCGATCGTGGGATGGTTTTCAAGGAATTAGCGTTTTGTTCAGCTGTGTAAATTTTGGACCAATAATCTCCAAATTGTTAGGTGCCTAACCTGGTTGTGTAACATAGTAACAAGATGCCTACTAATTTACAATGAACTAAATTCATGGCTTTTTCATAACATCTTCAGTTAAATTAGTGACTTTCCGTCAATGCGTCGCACAATGCCTGCCGTTATAGGCGCGCAAATTTGTCTGTCATGTTGGTGATGGGTGCACGATTATAAAAAAAAATTGTGTGGTTCCACCCTTCACCACTTAGCATTAGCATCAACGTCAATCGACAATGAGGTAGACTGATACAAACAAGACAATTTCATGATCAGCCACTCAATTTCATTACTTTTTCATGGCTTTCACGACAACCTGCAGTGATTTCATTACTTTTTAATGACTTTCATGACCAGTAGACCACCTTAATTAAAAGGTTTGGCTGACGAATTCAAATACGGCATAAGAACGAATTAAGGTTCGAATTCACTTACTAAGAAATTCCTCGTTTTCGTGTCATAATTTCAGTTTGAGTTAATTATTGAGAATTGGACTATAGTAAATGTACAGTTTACGAATTGTCTAGTATTTCTGTATTAGATTTTACTGTGTAATATGTGGTAGTTGCAAAAAAAAAAAAAAACAACAGAACATTATAGATATTTTAAAATTGATACTATGCTATTCGTGCAGGAAAAAAATCCTTACATATTTCGGTTATTGTGCCGGTACTGCACAGTATGGCAATTGTTAAACTTTTATAGTAGCCATAACATTATATTTTTATTTTACTGGAAATGAAATAAACCGAGGTAGTGGTTGACGCCGAACCTTAATGCGCTATGGAGTGTGTGTCGTGTTACCTGGGACTCCGCCCACACGTGCAGTGTGTGGTTGACGATGTTCAATCCCGGAAGACCGCATGCAGTCGTGTGGTTAGTGCAACCCGCAGCCGGACGACCGGGTGGGCGTGTCTTCGTCGTCGCTGTGACACTGCAACTTTTTTCCGCGCGGAGTCGTGTATCACTGGATTTCAGCTTGAGCCACGGTTGGCAAGGTCGTGGAAGGGGGAGCCGGTGACGACGGGAACTGTCGTACAAAGGCGAGGGGAAGAGAGAGGTTAGTCTCCAGTTCGTAACGAAGCGGCGACCTTGGGCGACCTAGCACCACACTGGCTTTCTTGCGCGCGCATCCTGCGTTAGCCTCGCGCGTAAACTGAAACCATCCCGCGCT
>NQII01010169.1:22496-41350 GCA_002778355.1 Clitarchus hookeri | reverse complement strand
CGCCTCTTAGTTCTGGGAATCCCAGACACATCGCCTCACAGCCTACCCGGCGTCATTACCTGCCCTTCAAACCCTCATACATCCCTAAGTACCCTTCCGGTTTTTTGTACCCTGCCCGAATCACATAAATATAGAACTGGTGTACAGTCTAGGGTTAAAAACATTACGAGTTAACGAGATTTTTAAGTCGGAAATGAGAATTACGAGATATTTTAATTGAGATCAAGCAGCAAAATAAATACGTATTATCGAGGGCTGGCCTTACGTAACAAAAAAAAATACGAATTAAAGGGATTTTCTTAAGGGACCGGCAAATTTGTACGAATTAGCAGGATATATGAATGATCGGGATGCGAAATATCGGGATTTCACTGTAGTAAAATGTTAGACGCAATATGCAGGCACTTGCAAGCAGAGCATATGGTTCAAATTTTGATTGCATTGTGGGAACAGTGGATTAACTAGTTTGGAAGGGAAAAGCCTCTCAAAAGTTTTTGTACATGGCATTGCTTTCGCTACGGACANCTCTCAAAAGTTTTTGTACATGGCATTGCTTTCGCTACGGACAGAACTTCACTCAAGACCCTGCTGTTAACACTAACCTAACTTTCAACTCTACTATCCTCTCCTCAGTATGTATACCGCCGTTATAAGAAATAAAATATTCTAAATTAAATGATTAAAAAAATAAAATTAAATAATCAGGTCAAGGTGCAGTTAATATATTAAGTTTAGGTGAATTACAATATTTAAAATTATATACCTAAATCTAAACTTTAAAGATTACTTCCACCATTTGTTTGTAATTTTATTTATGTTTGTTTTTTGATTTTAGCTCTAAAATAAGTACATATCGCCCGTCACTCTCAATATATTTGAGATAAGTCGTAACATANGTTTTTTGATTTTAGCTCTAAAATAAGTACATATCGCCCGTCACTCTCAATATATTTGAGATAAGTCGTAACATAGGTGTACTGGAAGGTGTACCTAGGATTATCAGGATTTAGTTTATAGAAAATATTTCATTTACATTGAGTAGANCTGGAAGGTGTACCTAGGATTATCAGGATTTAGTTTATAGAAAATATTTCATTTACATTGAGTAGAATTAAATTGCAAAGTTTGAGTTCTGATTAGTTATTTATTTATTTTTAATAATTAAAAATGATTATGTAATTAAAGTTTTATTATTANAAAGTTTGAGTTCTGATTAGTTATTTATTTATTTTTAATAATTAAAAATGATTATGTAATTAAAGTTTTATTATTATTACAGGGAAGCTCCAATTAACCCCACCAGACAGCAATGGCACACAATTTCAGTGTCGCCCTGGTTGTAATGTGGTCTGTCATGCTGAAGTTGGGCTTGAATTTGAGCTTTTTGTTAACAAAATGGTTGTGTGATCCATTTTGTCTATAAAATCTATGGCATATTTTTGTAATATGAGTATTGCATTATATGAACTTCGAAGCTGACAAATTACCAAATATAAATTATTTAATTGCCTGCTAGTTTGAAACATTTAAACACACATTTTAGTATGTGTGTCGTGCGAGTTATTTGTTTAGAACACAAAAGCACATGACGTATAGGGAAACCTAGCTTTCTCTTTGGGGATAGCAATATCATTCAAAATTATGTGAGCTGGAAGACTAACACCTTATCAATACAAACTACATACTCTTGCATAAAACTTTTGAATAAATAGAAATCAATCTTTAAATTGCAATACTCTATCACAGGTAAGTACTTTCACATTTACATTTCTTTGGATTGTCTGGCGAAGATAGGTCATGACAAAACATAACGATAGATAGCAAGATATACTTTTTTTAAATTTGAATAGGAATTCAATATCTACATGAAGCACACTCAAGTACCCTGGTTAACAGGAAATGCTTATTATCATGCTGGGAACATAAGAAATTAGACCACATTACATTACACCCTTGTGAACATCTATACTTAGAATTACTCATCGATTTCAAATATCTCTTAACTGCTTATGAATGGGATGCACGTAGTGAACATTTGCGGAGGGCAATAAACTAAATAATTTTCTTTCTCTTTCTCTTAGAACAACAAACTACAAGAAGAGTTTTAGTGAAAGAAATTTAAAGATTCTGATAACACAAATTAGTCTTCCAGCAAAAGTTCATACAACAGTTCATTATTCTGTTTAGAATGAATTGAGTTGGTAAAGTTTAATTTTCTTTTGGTTAGCTTTGAGATTCGTAGACTATTTTCAGACCACTGAATCTACAAAAAACTGAATGAGAATTTCAGTGGTTCAGATCCTTTCATGAAATCATTTGCAAAATTTCCAAAAGCAAACTAAAATAAAGGAAAGTTTGCTCATACCACAAACAGTTTTACTGTTGACAGTCTTACAACCATAACGTCCATGTCACTTTGACATCTTTCTTGCAGACACTAAAATTAATAATCTAGTGCTGTTTGGCTACTTCTACAGCCTGCGTACATTTAATGATCTTGTGATGGATCTTTTCCATTGCCCTACCATTACGATGGGTGATCCAAATAATTAAATCAAATGTGAAATCAGACAAAATCTAAAGGTCTGACCATGAACATGTCTGTAGAGAGTCCCTGGACTTGCTTAAGGCAGCCCAGCCCTCCTTCCTTAACAACTCAAAGAACAAAATTTCCTGATAAGAGGAAGTTATCTATGAACTGTTTAAAATTGATGATCTCCTAGGCATACAAATTAACATTACGCAAAGCCCTAGTTTGACAAAGAGGAAAAAAAAAATTAACAGAATTTACATTAAAATGTTAAATTAAGTAACATTTCAGATATTTAGAAATATCAAAATAAAATTGTGATAAAATGTCTACCATCATTATGAATGTAAACAAACACGAAATATCATATTGTCAAATATGATTCCATTTCATTGTTTAAATCTACCAGTATCGATGACAGATTGAAATTTAAACAAATTTTCTTCTCTTATATCCTCGTAACATATAGGCGAGGCTATTGGAATACACAAGCGTGTATTGTACTCACAATAACTATTTCACAAAGCAAGTTGCTGAAATATTCTTGAGATAGGTCTACTTAACAAAAAAACTATCTTGAGAAAATGCCTAACACTTTCACATCATATTTGTTTTATTTTGTAAATTTTAACCTACTCTAACTACAGGAGGCAAAAACTTTTTTTTTAAGACTTTGTGGACTTTAAATTTTGCAATCCATGATAAAACAAAAATAGCAGCATGTCCTACTTAATCTAATTTTGTGGCGTTCCAACAAATTTACAAAATGCTAATTGCAAGTTATGAAAAAATGAAACCCTAAACAAATTGGAACACTGTCCGAGGTTCTTGCCAGCCTACAGATAGCAATTCACTGTCACTATTTATGTGCTCTACAAAAAGTAATATTGTATCCTAGGTACACGACTATGCAAAATGTGGAATCTGATTTCTTTTTATTTGAGGCATACACCACCACACAAAATATAAAAAAAATTCTGTGATTAAGATATATAAAATAGAGCGTAATGAATTTTTTTTCCTTCCAGCACCTTTAGACCTTGCAATTTTGTGTGTGTGCATGTGTGTGTTTTGTGTGTGTGTGTGTGTGTGTGTGTGTGTGTGTGTGTGTGTGTGTGAAAACCATGTTCAAGATATATGAGACCACCCTCTCCATGTAAAAGTGTTAGTGGCAAAGCCAGAAATTTCTCAAGGAGGAGGACACTCATTGTAAAGAAGGGAGATAGCGAGGGAGGTTACAACCAAATATGTAGCCTACTAAGAAAACAATTGCATTATAATATAGTAAAACGCATCATAGTTTACAATAATTACATCTTTGTATCACAAGTAAAGGCTTTTAAATTACTTTAATACTAACTGTCGACTTCCTTAGGGTCAAAGGGGGAAGTATTAAAACCACCAACACCTTAATGAGTGAAGGTCTCACCTGCCAACGCTGTGCGAGGGCCACCAGGTGGTGCAGGTGGTTGACCGAGCACTGCGTCACCAAGGTGATGTCTGCCACGGAACTTGCCGACGACCTCTGTGGCTGCCTGGAGGCTGGAGCGAGGTTCGGCACCACCTGGTACTCCCCGGTCGCGTCCAACAGGCTGCTCTGCGTGAGCGAGCGAACCAGCATCGCAAACAGAGTTTCTCCCTGCAAGGCATCAGTAACAGTTTCAGAGCAGAGACCAAGGGGATACACCCAAGAAAAAGCTGTGTAGGCTATCTTTCTCGCTTTTTCTCTTGTTTTGGGCAAGTGAATTGTTTCTTTATAAGTCTAAGGATGTAATTTATAACTGCAAGCCTCGTTTTACAATATTCTGTGAGCATTTCCTTTTAGGTACAGTTTTCAAAGCGGCCTAAAGCAAATTTGAGCAAAATGCACAACGTTAACAAAAAAACGTAATTTTTTGATGGGAAAATAGGAGTGCAACACAGGAAAGTGAATATACCCACCCCATTTGTTTTAAGGCAAGTTTCGATAATCGAAGAATCTCTACTTTTCTGGGAAAAAATGGAAAATACATGTAAATGGTATACATAGTCATTACTGATCACTTAATAGCAATTTCATGGGGGCTCTACTTATTTTGCTGTATATATTATATATACCATGAAATGCGATAGTGATATGAATATCAGGCTATGAATATCAGGGTGTTTTTGCAGTAAAACATAGAAATATATTTGACCAAAATTTTACATCAGGTTGCTGAATCGTGTTAAATGCTAGAACTCTTCAGGTAACCAAACCTTAATTTACAAAATGTTATTCACAGAGTATATTTTTGCAGACAAGCTAACTTTATACTGTTATAAACTGTGGTAATCAAACAGTCTGAATATCATTAAATTCTGTTGAATTTTGCAAGGCTTCCCTTCATGATATTCAAGAGATGATAATATTAAGTAAAACATAAGTAGTAGAAAATATAGAGTATATCATACAAACGTGTACCCAGATGATGTTTACATGCAGTTAATATGTATTGCCAGGATACATTTGTTTAACAACGCACAGACAGGAAACAAATGTGCATTAATTTTCATCTTCCGGTTTAATTTTTTACCTGCTTCACGTTGACTGTTTTATGCTGGTAGTGTGCGGAAGTTCAGATAAAAAGTGAATGTGACTGTGTGAAGACTTGTGATTTACGAGTGCTACGAGTTTCTTCGAGATTATTTCCACGTGACTTGTTAAATCTAATTATTGTGTGGAAATAATTAAGTTTCTTTACAATTTTTTTCCAAGTGAAGTGTTAAAATATTATGCAGAAATAAGAGTGCTTGCAGCATTTGGACAAATTTAATAGAAGTTAACGTGTCCTATAGTTGAGTTTTCATTAATACAACAATAAAGAGCTATATTCACAGCCTAAAAGGGGTAACGTAAATAATAGTTTTAGCATGAAGTGTATATAGTGTAGTGAATTTTACTGTGTAGTATAGCATGGATGAACAGATGCGTGCTTCCTTATTATACTTTATCTAACACACTAACTCATGTCTGCATACATTCCTCCTGTAATCACATATTGTGAAATCAACTTAAGTTAGGTTAGGTTTTGTTGCATTTAACATGCTTGAGGAACCCAAATTACATTTAATTTGAATACATTGTGTGTTTTATCCCAAAATTTCTTAGAGCTCCATAGTCCTCCCCACTATCTTATTTGGTAGTATGTTATGTACTGCGAATGTCTTGATTCCCCTAGTAAATTCGTGATCAGTGCGATTAGTAATGTTGGTTTATAGGACCTACCATTTTCAGAGAAATTTTATTATTTATAATAACTATTGCACCAAAACGCAAATTTTGAGGTCTCCAAAGTTACCCTTGCAGGTTCAAAGTAACCCCGGTTTACTGTACCTTACATTTTGGCAGTAGAGATTCACAGTTCTGTGACTCACCTCATTTCTGAGGGGCACGAACTCATCTTCTTGTCGATCATGTTTACTGCGGAGGCGGTGTTTCGCTTCAAGTTGGCTCAGCAAGATCAAGTGCACCACTTGCAGTATTGCCACAATGGCGACAAGAACAAATACCACCTTGCCCCACAAGAAGTTCTGCATGGCTCGCACATCTCAGCAACACGTTACTACCATCCCTAATCATTAAAATTCATTAAATAATAAACTGGTACTTCTTGAGCGCAAGATCAAACTTTACATTTTACGCAAAAAAAAAAACTATGCTAGCCAAAGGCTAAGTAGGTGCATAAAATTCTACTTCAAGTAATAAGAATTGATCTCGTACTGACGAGTACATAAGCTAAACAGTGCCAGGACTTTTGAAACTGTTCTGATAAACTTCTAATTGAACGCAACGGGTAAGCATAAGACACTGCAGATTTATAATTTCACTAATCCGAAAACTTTACCACATACATAACCTTTATTTTAAAAACTTTTAAAAGCAAATAAATAACGCTTATATTTACTACTATGTTATGTACAAAACAGAGCTTTTATTAACCTATAAAACACCTGCAGTTTAGAGTCCAAACAACCAACATGTAAACAAAACAAACAGTGGTACCATACTACCAATGTCGAGAAAATTTCCCGAAATTGGGATGGGTGTAAACTGTCTACTTAAGTAGTCTTTTAATTTGAAATATTCTAATATTCTAATATTTAAATTTGAAATCCTTATGAAATACAGCTTCAGAATAAACAAAAGTAAATCGACGTATTTAGTGATACATTTTGTAAAATTAAAGTTTAAGAATTCGCGAACATCATAGGGTAAAATCAAAATAGTCTGCCAGTAAACCCACATTCTTAAATAGAAGACTGATGTACATACATACAAGAGTATAATACTGCAAAATTAAAGGGGAAAAATACTGTAATAATTGCTATTTCACCAGTGCTCAGCCAGCTATTTCCTAATGTCAGCGATCTGTTATTCAGTAGACCGCCACATTAAGCAAACCTGTGAAAAGTATTTTTAAAATTACATAAATATAAATACTACCACTGTCCTCACGCCATCGGCCCACAGTCTCTGCACCAGTGCGTCGCGCGGAACACTTACGTCGTGCGTCCTGATGCATGTCCGCATAGTTCACTTGGAAACTAGTCATTACCCGATACAGAGCAATCCATTAGAGTGCCTGTGGTGTCCCTAAAGAGATCTGTGTAATTAGGATCGGAAACGAGTGTTAGAATGTATAGTAAATAGTATTAGAATTTATCGCCCATGGGCAAATGTTAGTGAAATTCGCCCTTAGGGGATTGCGAAGTAATCTCAGAATAAATGCACGCCAAGTGCATATTTAATGAGTAGAGTAGCTAAGCTAGGGTATTTGAAGTGTTCCATCTAATATTCAGAGTCCAATTGTGTGTGTTCAAGCCAAATCATGACGTGGGAAATAATTAGTATTTCTTCCAACCTGACCGTTCCGGTCTTAGAGTGCCCCAAAACTTAACAGACCTAAATTTCCCACATTTTCTGCAAGGCACCACATAATCATGTTTTGTATTTAAATTAGTGATTAATTAAGAACTCTTAATTTTGTGTGTACGTGTTTAAAGTTATATGTTAATGAGATCAGTTAATTAAATTACTTCGGCGATTGGAGCGAGCTCTCGGCAAGGACACTGCTCGCCCGCACCATCTCCGGAGTCTTGATTCCATGGGTCTTAGGTGCTGCACATGCATCACGTCGCGGGGGACTTTCATACTTTGTTCTTAATACTTAATGACAATAGATTAATGTAATGTACTGGAACTTTTATTTAGTTTACAAACAGTCTTCCCTGCATTCGCAGCACCCCCTCAGTCAGCTCAATTTACCGACCCCAGAGATTTAATTACTATTTTAAGTTTCCGCACCATTCTTGGCCTTTTTGTCCAGTAATGGCTGCTGGTAGGCCTTGTGAGTCAGGTCTGCTTTAATTTGCATTGTATGCATGTAACTGTATACACTATTTGCCAATACAATTTACTTGAGTTAACAGAAACTTGCGAGTTCTCATTTAGTGTTTTATTCCGGGCCCTGGTCCTATCCAGGAAGTGATTGACACACAAAGTAGGCATCCTTCATTTAAAAAGGTAAAAAGTTAATAAGGCATGTTGGGGAGCCTGAATACCCCGGTTATATATTACGTTTTCCTGTAAATGTGTACGGTGTGTCAGGGGGTACAGCCATGTGGTCGTTCGGCCCACGATCCTCAGAACTTTGACTTCTTTTTCACCCAGTGAACTGGCACCCATTCTATTCGAAATAGGAATGGTGTAATATTCTGATTTTTCTTAACATAGTCGTTGGATGACGTCCACATTACTATTCCAGAGTGCTCAGGTAACATTACTTTGTTTGCTCGTGGCGTCCAGATGGAATATAATGATGCCAGGCGAATCGGCTTCACTTTGACACAGAGCATGGGGAAAATTATTTTACCTTTAAAATACGATGAAAATATGACTGATCTTTAGTTTCAAAACCATGTAGGTAATTAACATACTTTTGACACATGAGCAATGATAATTAATGCATTGTTTGAAGCGTAATGTGTGTTCACATAACTCAGACAGACAAAAGCACAAATTTTCATACCAATTGTATGAAACGAGATGCTTAAACATAAAATTACCCTCGAGAATAAAATGCAAATACTACTTTCAAATACTACACAAAACATAAACCATTCATTTAGTGTGTAAGGAAGATTTCGTTTTATTGCTGAAATTTTACACGGATATTGGAAATTCGTTGATATCCTAAAATCTACAGGAACACAAAATCTAGAAATATTAAATCAATAAAATTACCGACTTTCAATTAGAAAATCGGCAGTAATAGATATGAAGTCTAGATCACCCCTCAAAAATTAGCAATCAAAGTTTACAAGAGAAATGAAGTTATTTAAAAATTGCAGTACCATATCCAAAGTAGATCATACTTATTCAGCACTGGTGAACCCTGCAGCTCTCAGTTTGTAGCACTACAAAATCTACGTGCAAATCCAAAAATACTTTAAGGTCAGGCAGCTGCTGCATTTGACACTGGTGCACTGTCCCCATGGTCAACATTAGAGCTGTGCATGGACATTGCAAACAATTTTCCACAGGGATCAAGATATTAATGTTGCCACTGCGGCAAGACCTTAAGCATAAGTTGCAGGTCCCATCAACATGAGAAAACTGGAAAATGTTTAAGACGAGATGGGCTTACTTTACTAGTTGTTGCTATAAGTGTGATAGTGAATTCTCATGTTATGAAGTAAGAGGCATTCCAGATAACGTGCGACGCGAAATACAAGACGATCGGTCTAAATTACAAGGCGAGTCTTATGACAACCATGTCAAAATGTGTACATCTAAAGCTCTTACACCTGTATTTGTTGCAAGCTTACCAAATGAGAATCGATTCATACTGACAGATTCTGCGTTCCATGGTCTTACGAAGATTTAGGTTTCATTTAATTCGTCAGGCATGGCGAAATATATTTGTACAGGTCTTCAGCATATGAAACCGAATATTATAGATCAACTTACATGTGAGATGGAAAAAGGCACTGTAAAATATAATATATGGTTGGAATATAAATATACCAAACCAGAATCACATGAAAATGAATATAGTAAGCCTTCAAGACCTCTAATGTGCCTCTGTATAACACATACGAACCTGAAGACCATGTTGATGCTAGTATACAGAAGGCTTGCCACGAGGAAGGAAAATGCACTGGGAAAGGGTTCCAGTTGGACATTATATAAGATAGATCAGCTACAGTTAAGAACAAATTCACTAAGGCCACTTAAATATGTGCATACTGATTTCCCTCTACCCCACTACAGAAAGAATTACAACATAACTTCGTATTCGACCAGGAGAATGGAGGTATAACTTGCTGCAACTGCAGAGATTCACAGAGTTGTTCAACTTCCATGTATGGCACCGGTGTTGTGCGGAGCCAGCACTGCACAAGTGTTTGAGCTCTCATATGCTTTAAGTTGATAACCACTGAGGGTGTGCAATAGTGTCCTGTACAGCTATATGCAAAACTTAACAGTGTGTTCAAAAATCACATGGAAAACAACGCAGTTAATGTGGAAAGGCCTTCAGTAAAAGTTGAAATGCAAGTCCGCATGAACAGAGCGAATGTTCAAAGAGACCAGCCTACAGAATACTAATACGCGATTTGTGGTGCAGAATTTGGTAGATGTGATAATCTTAAGAGAGACACTGGTACGTGTAAAGGTAACCAACCTTTGCTTGGTACACGACATCGTGCATTGAAGTAATCGCCACACGACAAGGCTATGGCTAGCCTTCCTGCTGCTTTAGTCGTGTAAACTAACGATTGTTCGAGCGCCCATAGCATTACCCGGGCCTGCATCGTGTTCCAAAATAGTGCGCGAAGAAGGAAATAAGAGTGTTGCAGACATTTACTACGAAGAGTGCGATCCATACAGATCGTTAAAAGTTTAACAATAAACATGCACCCCTAACATGTAAAGTGAAAAACTAAGATGCTACAAATATCCAGGACATCTAGAACGAAAACGTCACCTCCAAATCTGCTGGTGAAGATATGAAATATGCATATTCTACTATTGATGAAGTGCCGACATCTGCAAAGCAAAAGCCAGATAACATTGACCTCAAAACGAGAATTACGAACGCCATCCAAACCGTAACACCGGACATGCTGACAAGAGAGTGGAACGAGTTTGATTATCGCGTAGATGTCGTTCGGGCTGCTCATGTTTGTGACATTGAACATTTATGAATGTATGGTAAACAAACTTCATGGTTCCATGGTTCATTTGATTGGTAAATCAAGGTTGTAGGTAGTTTGGTTTCGATATTATAGACCTTCAAAGTTGGGATATTCTTTTATACTCATCCTGTATACCTTTATTTTCCTTACATGCGTGGATGGTTGTTACATGTTCCCGAACTTCAAAGGTTTGGAAATGCTGACCAACTATACTTTTAACAGGGATCAAGGCCTACATGCCCTTATCTCATTTATTTCAGTCTGAAGTGATGACATGTGAATTTAGTGGTCGTAACTTCGGAGGGTGGGAAACATCTGGCAACTATGCCTATAAGAGGGCTTAAAGTGTACTTGTCTCTACTACCCTGCGACATCGGAGGTGACGCCTATGATATGAATTTGTTAACTATAGCTTCTGTGTGTGGGAAATTTTAGCCAACTATTCTTATACGAAGGCCTAAGGTCTACTTTACTGTGCGGTCCTTTTCGTCATCTAAGCTATATCTATGGTATGAATTTTCTGACGGGAAACTTTAGCAAACTAAGCTAATACGAGGGCTTTACATTAAAATCCTGTAAGTTGTCTGTGGAGATGTCTGTAATGAATTTGCCGACTACAGCTTCGGTGGACGGGAAACTTCGGTCGACTATGCTTATAAAACACCTTAGAAATTATTTTCACCTACCACCCTGTTTTCCATCAGAGGGGATGTTTATGATTTGAATTTGTTTCCTATAGCTTCAGTAGGTGGGAAATTGTGGGCAACTCTGCATATAAAAGGGTTTAGGGCATACCTGACCCTGTGGCCCTTTTCTTTGTCGGGGGTGATTCCTATGTTATGAATTTGGTAGTTGCATGTTAAATGGTTAGGAAATTACAGCCAGGTAATTGACTGTTTCTGGCCTATTTTCACGTTTCAGTATTTCAAGAACAAGAATGTAGGGTATGCTAAAGGAAAATGTCTAATTTAGTACTTTGTAAAATAACCGTGCCGGCTTATCCTACTATATTAGCAGCCGAAGGTAGGAATTACCGCCAGAAACAAAACCGACAAAGTTTCAGTTGTGGCGGTACTGGTAGTAAGACCCGTTTCGTTTGACGCAGTACAGGAAAAATAATTAACGCAGACTATGTAAAACGTCTATATGCAAAATATTAAAGGAATTAAATAAAAAAAAAAGGCTCATTGTAATGAATTAAAGCTACGGATAACCTTTGTAATTTAAATGCTCATTAAAAAATAATTACCACATTACGTACATCCGCATGAAGACAGGCGGCTATTATTCCATCACAGTTAACACACAGTGATTGCCAGCCAAATCCGCGTGCAGATTTGCGCCCTAGAATGGGGTAAGAGAACACTGCAGTCCAAGGTGAACTAGGTTGAATTCCAATAAAGCTTCACACTCGGTGGCACTTAACAAAACTTAAATTACAGCGTTAATAAATACCGTGGAATAAATGCGAAGGCAACAGTGTAAGCCATAATAGTTAACTACACAAAGTTTACATTCCGAAACCATCAAATACGTGAAGGCAGTGACGTTACTCTATGAAGTTGACGCCCATTATTTCAATGGCGGTATATTTTTTAATGCGACGGCATAGTTAAGTAACTAAAGAAAGATGGTGTATTCCATACCAACCGACTAAAGTGCAAGTGTTTATTCCCGTAGTGTCAACAAGGTGTCTTAGTGCGCATGTCCGATTCACAGCAACCCCACGTGTACCAAAATTAAAATTTACTTCCTACACAACTGGCTAATCCAAATGGCTTTCAGTAAGTGTTAGCTTTTTAAGTCTATGGCTGGACTGCATTGCGTCCAAGACTGAATGAAGGTTTAGCCCATTTACCGTGCTCGTAATTGAAATTAGGATAAATTTGCAGCCAGCAAACTAAATTATTTTCGCTTTGCACAATTTATTTTTTAAACCCTACGCACACAATGAATTTAAGGAGCTGTAAGAATAATATTTATTTTGTGCCTCAAAGAAACTTGCATTGGCACGGCCAATAATTTTCAGTTTTTCTTTTATGACAAGTAGCAATACAAAAATTATGTAATCAAATTAGGCCGATTTTAGTCTTCTGTACTTAAAATTTTTTGCCTACCTCATCTTTAGTCCTACACATTTCCACTGCCCCAAGTGCATTATCGGCAAGTCCGTACATTCTGTATACCAGATAAAACATTTTAATTTATCAAAATTTTAAACAATTTCAATTAAAAACTACAATGATATGTAAGAAAATTCAGAATTGCAGATCAAATAATCACCTTATTAAAGGTTCTTTTCGGTCATTTTATCGAATATTACTTAATTTCCATGCGCAAGTAGATTTAATTCCGATATATAAATTAATATAGTAATGAATTTACGAGGAGATGTCAACTATAAATGATAATACCACATCCACTAGTTGGGAGTTTGTTAATATTTAGTGGCCGCGGTGGTGTAGTGGCTAGACTACTCGCCTCCCACCTAGGCGAACCGGGCTAGATTCCCGCGGTTTTCGCACGCGGGAATCGTGCCGGACGATGCCGCTGGTCGGTGAAATTTCTCGGAGCTCTCCCGTTTCCCCGCCAAGATCTTTAAGCAGCCATCTGTTTACGATACGTATTCTTCTGTAAAACCGTGTTTTATACTGTAGCGACAATACTGTATACGTTCTGAACAGATTTCTGTATTAAAACTGTGTAGTCGCTTGAAATTCCGAGCAAACACAACACACGCGAAGCCTTATGTTTTTTTTCCATCGCCGTCGCAATGCTTTGTTATAGCAGGACGTGACCTCGAGGCATTAACATTTTTTTTTTTACTTTGGTGGCCTCTTAACAGTCTGTTCTTTGTGACCGATGGGAACTCTAGAGACAGAGCCTCTTCGTTATAGTCTGTTCACGATAAAGTGAGCACTTTTAAAAGCCCTGCTGAAAATCTACCTGTATGCGCATTGAGTATTTTCCCACCATATGTAAAACCACCATAGCCATAGGACTGATCGCTATTCATGCTTAGATCAAGCTAAAGTGTAAAATTATTAGAAAATTAAACATTTTGTAAATTGACTAATTCTTACACATATGTATGGAAAAAAAAAGAAAAATGTAATTTCGGTACTCCGTACCTGCCACTTAATTCAACATTAACTTTCTCTCTTACCAACTTTACTGGGCGCACGCTAGTCGGCGTGACCGCTTAAATGTATGCTTGTAGGATCAGTGACTTTTCAAAGGTTGATTTCAAAAGTGCTCAGATTACCGTGAACAGCCTATACCAAGATGCGCCTCTCATTAGCCACCCGCTGCGTATCTTTCGCGCGAACTCTTAGCCACACGACCACAAAAAAAAAATCTGACGCTGTGCGATATTTGTCCCCGCTACAGAGGTTCGCGAGGTCCATTGTGCGATGGCCCCCCTGCTGCGCATTAGCGGAATGACCGCTAATTGCTTGCGATGGGCACTAGGGCCGCTCGCAAGCTCTTAATAAATTACAAACAGAAACTTCGCGTGCGCGAAGACTTCACAACAAACTAGTTTTATTTTTTTATTTGAGCAAGGGTTGCTTGACCCAGAGCACCTCGTTCTGAATCTACGAAACATATTTCAGTGTTTGCCGAGCGAGAGAGCATATTATTTTCAGTACCAATGACCTTTGTGAAAAATAAAAATGTTGCTACTGAGTATTCACGGCAACCTTAGCCCTTATAAAATCAACATTTGAAGAAAAAAAAATCATTGCCTGCTAACTACTAACAGCATATGCTACCATACACACCAGTGACAGCGAATTAAGTAAAAATAGTTCCAAATCTTAACTGTGTTTTGCGAGTATAATGTTTGAATGCATGGAAATAAAGTTGGTGTTTTTAAATGGTATATTACTAACACATTTGTAGTTTCCAAGTTAGTTGGCAGTTTTCTCTTGACTGACCCACGAGACCCACGGGAATGCAAATTTTACATATGGCGGAAAATATAAAATGAAGAGTAGGGTCTATAATAGATCTTAAGCGGGACTTTCAAAAACTGCTCAATTAACGGCGAACAACCCATATTAGGTAACGCTATGGCGATTTTTACAATAACATTAATTACTAACGCATATTTCATTATATTGATTAAAAAAATACCGCGTATTATTGAAAGAAAAAAACCCACCATTCCTGCTAAACTCTTGCACTTTTTTTATTGGTATGTATTCTGATGTTATCCATGGCTGTAACAATAAAGCAGATATTACACGATACCTGCTACCGATATTAGGTAGATGGGCTTACGTATCGTTGACAGCGAGGTCATTAGAAACTAAGAGGGATTGGGGAATGAATGGGAAGGAATCGGCCATGGTATTTGTTAAGGCCCCATCCCGGTATTCGCGTGGAGTGATTTCGGGAAACCATGAAATCAGGATAGCCAGGCCGGGAATCGAACCCGGGTCCTCCCGAATGAGAGTCCAGAGTTTAACAGCTGCGCCACCCCGCCCGGTACCTGCTGCCAAACTTGGTCTTGTACAAGAATCTAAAGGCCTGGGAACTGCTTACCAGCCACTATGCGAGCCCACGTGAAGGATTCCAATTAAAAGACTGCAGTTTGCGTACTAGAGTATGTAAATATGCGGTAAATATGAACCCCACCCGTAGAACTGCTGATATTCACTAACTTGTGTAGGCCTATTAAAAAAAATAGCTAGCACCTCTTCTTATTGCCTATTGGCCATTAAGGCCTACATAAATTCAATGCTTACATGACTTGAGATATTTGGGCGGCTCTTAACAAGGTCTTTAAAGCCTATGAGGGTGAAATGAGGAGAGAATGGAGCAGTACCGGAAGACAAGGGCGGGGGAAACTAGAGACTCTCAAAAAAAAAAAAACCGCCGACCAGTGGTATTGTCCGGCACGATTCCACTTGTGAAAATCCGGAAGTCATCCGACTGGGGATTGAACCCGGTTCGCATTGGGAGGCGAGCAGTCTAACCACCCAACCACCACGGCTTCGTCAATGCTTACTGACAGTTTCTTTCACTATATGATGATAATTTGAAGTGATGAGAGAAATTTTTTTACCGACTACAATTTTATAAAGTTTGCAAATGGTATTTTAATTTCTTAATGTACCAAATTTTTATCCACATTCAACATTTTAGACAAAAAATGTCCGACGGAGTTTCAGTTTTTTGAGCTATTGTATACTTGCTGCCGGAGGCCGACAAAGGAAAATCACTTCAGTTTATATGAGTGTTTTAGACTAAAAAATGCCTAGTTACAGTAACATGAAGGTGATAATTTGTTTTTATTTTGTAAAGAAGCTCAAGATTTACGGAGAAGTGTTTCAAATGATGGTTTGCCAAACTGGCAAAACAATTTGTTTATCTTAGTGGTAAAGGAAGTAGCATCTTGATTTAACGATAAATGGCGTGTGTGCTCAGTTTTCATGAATGAAGATTTAAAAAGTAGTATCTATCCCCATGTGTGAATATACATACAAAAGAGTTTTAAAAGGCCTATATTTACCTATAATATATATTAAGTTTTAGATCAACATGAGTAAATATTCCTGTAGTGGAGGCAATATTTAAAATGTTTTGAAGAACGGGATTACATCATTCGGATTGATTTCTCGTTTTATTCTCTAATCTCTTCTGCATACAGATTTTTTTTTTTTACTGTTGGATGAGTTCCTGCCAAAGAATTATGACATTTACCACGATGAAGTGGAAATATGCAACAAACAAGTAATGATATATCTCTACTTAAAATATCTACTATGTTACACAAAGCAAATAAAGCATAGCTAAATTTGGGCAAAATATGTTCGACGAGTGTTCAGTATAACTAACTGCACGTTAATAAAAAAAATTGGCATTAATGGCGTCATTTGTTCCAAATATACCACAGTAAACATTAATATCTTGACGCGTGATGGGTACATGGGATAGGCATTGCGCTGTATTCACACCCTGGAGGGAAAAACCCTCGGGGCAGTCGCGACGTATAAGGGCACACGGGGAAGAACCAAAGTCGAGAGAAACAGGGTAAGTCCCGAGAAATAGCTGATATGCAGCCCTCTGCGAAGGAATCAAAGGGTAACCCCGACGAGAATTACTGCAGAGACAACTCACAGGAATCCCCGAGACGCCTAGCGCACCCTCCCTACACCCTAGTTGGAGCACATAAGCAGCTGAAGACGAAATCTTACACAAAAATGCGCGAGGTATACAAGGTATACAGGGGATTTCCCGATTTCTCTCGAGAAACTGCTGACAGCTAACTTGAAAATAGCGGGACATGGGTTAAATTCACGAGGCAGCCGAGGCAGGGATCAGTTCAGAGTCTGCCGTCGGGAGACGCTACCAGCGTCAGTGAGAATCATCAGTCAGGCAGACATATAGCATGCAGAGAGTAGGCAGTCGGATGAGGCAGTCGAAGTCGGGTTCGGATCTCGGCAGAGTCAATTATCGCCAGCCGAGATGGGAGTTGTTCGGCGGTACATTCGCGAGACGAGATAGGTGCAGCCGAGATGGGAGGCGAAGGAGACACGGTAGTAAGCAGTCATGTGATGGGAACAGTGCCGAGAACTTTAGTAAATTCCCGGAAACGAGTGGCAGCCCCATACCGAGAGGAGCCATTCCCCGAGAAGACCTAGTCGCGCGCCGGATGGCGACGAGGCAAGCAGTCAGTCAATTGTGATGTCACCGGGGAGAGACCGGGGAGAGAACCCCGGAACAGTCGAAACTTCATCTGTAAATTTCCGAGACAAACCGAGTAGAAGTGCCGAGAACTTACGAGTTCATTTTCGAAACATAGTGGCAGTTTCCCGAGGTGGGGAAGTCAAAAACGCGAGCCGGATTGTTGCGGATGTTGACGCAGACGAGGAGACGCGCTCTCCTACGAGGAACACCAGCCGAGGTCGCAGACACACTCAAAGTCCCCGGGAAACCATCCCGGACTTCCGAGAGCGTCAGTCCAAGCCGCAGGAAGAAACCAGCTGAGTACAGCACGCCAACAAGAGCCAGTACGAGGGTCTAAAAAAGGGCCACCCAACTCACCAGGCCGCAAAAACCAACGAAGACAACTCACCAAAAGCCGCAGTCACAGATAAGTAGAAACGTTTTGCTTCAAAACCTTCACCAACGCATAGCATTCCACCCACCAGCTCTTCAGGCCTACGACATGTAGGGGGCCAAGCCTCGCTAGTGTGTGTAAATACCTAAGTTACCTTCAGACAAATAAAATACTGGTGTGTTAAATAACTGAGAATACGAGTATTTGTTTACCCCCAACGCAACAACCACAGGTGCCCTTAGTCTGCACCAAAGTAACTTAACTAAGTAACCTACTAGCCATCAGCCTGTATACCTCAGGTGGCCTAGTAGCGACAATAATGGTTTGCTAGGTTTTGTTGCTACCTGTATAAAATGGGTNATACCTCAGGTGGCCTAGTAGCGACAATAATGGTTTGCTAGGTTTTGTTGCTACCTGTATAAAATGGGTCTTTTCTGTGTTAAAATTTAATGTATTGGTTGCGAACCATGAATTTAATTGATTAGTTTATTACGTTCTGAATTACCAGCAATTATGATACTGGTGTCTTCAGTAAATAAGGTAGGCATTGTTCTAGTGGGAAAGCAATTTGTCAAGTGATTTGTAAAACAAGTAACGTAGTTATATTACAAAATTTTATTGAAAAAATTTATACGTGTAATATAATTATTTCAAAATTTGCAATATACGTTTAATTCGTGAGAATGCCTGTGTTGGAATTGGCGGTAAGAAAATGGACTGTTCTGTCTGGTGGTTATAGAATATTCGCAGAGATGATTCACACACAACCGCAGTAGAAAACGAGATGCAGTCAGTGTACAAGGTTCTTGAAGTCGACGAGGGTGAAAGTCTAAAGCCCATAAAAGGAAAGAAGCTGTCTTAGAGCGGTGTTAAGTGACTCACTCTACCAGGCTTCCCTGCTGAGTACAGGTGTATTTCTCCAGAGCTAGTTGTCACTGGAGCGTGGGACTAACAAAAACACGAGAGTCAAGTTGTGATTAACAGAGGAACATGGGCATGCCTTACAGTTCTTCGCGTAAAAGACTACTTTACTGG
>NQII01010169.1:0-15751 GCA_002778355.1 Clitarchus hookeri | reverse complement strand
ACTTCAAGAGAATTCAGGCACTACCTTAGCGAGAGAAAAAGGCGATCGTCTTCTATAGCTACTGGTCTTCCCGCATACGGACGCGATCAGAGAACTGTGTCGGCAGAATAAAGTAGCGTCGAAAAAAAGCGGAGAATTTTCATAACGTCTTAGACCCTCCCACAGCGCTCTTTATATCCAGTGGTGGTGATAGGCAGGCGTACCTAAATATCACATATCCCTCTTCCCTGGAAAGTTCATGGCCGAGCCTTATCGAGCGTTGCCGTGCAGACGGAACGGAGTTAAAAAAGGGAAGCGCGCCATTATGTTAATGAGCGCCCCGTATTAACGACCCCGCGTGCGTGTTTTTTCGTGCCGGTAATTAATTAGCCGAATAAAAGGCGTTATGGCTTTCATACATCCGCCGCGGGTGGAAGCCTCCTTACGGCCCATTTGTTAATATAGCGCCCGGGTGGGGCGGGGCGCGACGCGGTGCCCGAGATCTGTTCTTTTATGTTAATACGGCGGTCGACAAGAGCGCATCCGCGTTGAGATTAAGGCCCTTCAGCTCGCCTGCCGCTGCTCGCTCCAGAATCTTAGGTTCGTACTCCTGCTACATATGCAATGCGCGAAATAACCTGTTCCGTCGCCTATCCAGAGGCGCGCCTGTGTANTAGGTTCGTACTCCTGCTACATATGCAATGCGCGAAATAACCTGTTCCGTCGCCTATCCAGAGGCGCGCCTGTGTATTGTACTATTAATTTTGTGAGTAATTTATTACTGCTATCACAAAGCACAACGAACGTTTTTATCCATAACCCCAGTTTCACCGATGGCGCCTTTAACTCCGAGAAATGGCCAGTGAGCAATGACGCTCTTATAAAATAAACAGATCAAAGGACCAATAGGTTAACGGCCCTGCCTACCAAGCCGGCAGCCGTGAACTTCAAATGGGGAATCAATGTTAAACGAAATTCCTTCACATTGCGTCAATTTTAAAGATAACTATTTCAAACAAAAACATTGCTATATAAAATTATGTTTTAAAATAATATACATTTTCTGAATGTTAATTCCAATATTACACTTGGGAAAAGAATATATTAAACAAAACAATTTTCAAGAAGTCTTATATTCCTTAAGAAATTTCACGTAGTAAAATTGTTTGAAAAAGTTATCTTAAACTAAATTCCTTCTCATTGCGTCAATTTTTAACATTGATTCCCCATTTGAAGTTCGGGGCTGCCGGCTTAGTAGGCAGGGTCGTTAAGGCAGGCGATGGCGTGAAATTATTAGAAGTTTCAACTCATGAGAAACTTGTCATAGCAAATTAAATCGCTAGTCAAGTCTTCAAAAAGTCAACCATGACGTATCGTTGTAGAGCAGTAACTACGGCTAGAAAACTCCAGAGCACAGACAAAAAGCACCGAGAAACTGAATTTACGTTTTTTAACGCAGTCTATAAGGTTCCTGTGGAGCGGGGCACTTTCCACCGAGAACGTACCCCCTACCAGACTTCGTCGGCTCACTTTTCGAATCAAACTTTTGAAGAATCAGCCCATGTATGGCGTGATTGGTTGTTTCCTAAATATCCTACCACAAACATTAATGATTTGAGGAACTTTGGCGCATTGGGGGCTTGACTTGGAGCGTCGGAGCTGTTCATGCTCTTGTCATTCCGGTCGACTGGGGGCCATATTGTCCATGTGACCTTTGACCCGTAAAAAAAAACACACCCACACATCGTAAAAACACACACACACACACACACACACTCACACACACATCGTAAAAAACACACTCACACATCGTAAAACACACACACTCACACATCGTAAAACACACACACTCACACATCGTAAAAAACACTTTGAATTCAGTGGGCTTTGCCAGGTTCAAGAGATGGAGGTCTTAATAAAATAAAAGAGTTAATTATAATTTCCTCAAGAAAATGCCCGGCTCTGCAGGGGTGACCCACCACGGTCCTTCCCTCCCTCAAGGCAGACTGGCTCACTGTTCCGTCACCCGGCAGCCGGGGAATAAACCAGCCAACCTGGTTTGTTCTTTCCCTTGTCAGAAGAGTCTACTATTTGAGGATGAGCAATAATATTCTGGTAATGTTTACACTCTGCGCAACGCGTCATTTGGAAAAATGTTTAGACTACGGCCGACGACACTAAATACCACCGCAGCTGGAGGGTTTCACAGTATCTGTAAAATCCATCTGGCTGAAGTGCGGTTATCTGGAATGTCAGGTGATGTGAAGAACATCAGCGTTGAATGCTGACGACGGCGGAGGATACGAGAAGACGGCAGATAGTGTTTCTACGGCGTGGACCAACGAGAGGACGTGGTACACTACTAGTTTAAGGTTACTGTGCATGAGGGTGCTCAGATCTCTAGCACGTTTTGGACTTGTGGAAGCTGGAATGAACTAAGGTGAAATTGTATGACCATGTGATCCAGACTTTATTGTAGATATTGGAACTTTCAAATATGGACATAATTTATAAAATAATCCAATAGGTTTTGATACATTGTTTATTACGACAGATTTTATTCCTTGACGGGATTGTAAATTGTATTTATTAATTATAAATAACTGATAGCATTTTATTGTGAACTGTTGCGTTAATTATACTATTGCATGAAAACGCCTTTGATACAAGTCATATTTAGGAAATAAACATTTCATTCGTGGGGTTATTTTTCAAAGCTTTGATTTGTAAAGTATGAATATAATGGAAATATACTATAGTCACTTTTGTCACTGTCTCATTGTTGCATAACTGTAAAAACTAAGATGTTCCCACAGTGCATTTTTTTTCTGAGCTCGTCTCTATGATAGCTTCTGCTTGCTCGTGGCGCCATTGTGCCGGGAATAGAGTAACTTGATGCTGCCCATCAATCCTCCTAAGAGTGTGACATACGCGCAAACACGGTGTGCCATGATAAGAAGCGATGACCAACTTAAGTTATTTCGCTCTGTAAATGAAGCTTAACAAAGGTTTGGGCCTTAACTGGCTTACCAACTATTCCAAAATAGAATACATAATTACAGAACTACATATTTGAAAAATACACGAAGTGACAATAAAATCAGCAGAAACTAGTTATTACGTAACATTTTTCAATGAAAACTAATTAGTACATTTTTATAATTAAAAATTTCCGAAATTTTGACAACTTTGTTTTTTATTTTCTTCAAGTTTTAGGAAAATTAAAAGAAAATTAACCGGGAAATTTTTGTCGCTGCTGAATATTAATTTTGCTTACCTCGACGTTGAATTGAATGAACCTATTCCTAAGTAAAAAGANTACATAATTACAGAACTACATATTTGAAAAATACACGAAGTGACAATAAAATCAGCAGAAACTAGTTATTACGTAAAATTTTTCAATGAAAACTAATTAGTACATTTTTATAATTAAAAATTTCCGAAATTTTGACAACTTTGTTTTTTATTTTCTTTAAGTTTTAGGAAAATTAAAAGAAAATTTACCGGGACNTAATTAGTACATTTTTATAATTAAAAATTTCCGAAATTTTGACAACTTTGTTTTTTATTTTCTTTAAGTTTTAGGAAAATTAAAAGAAAATTTACCGGGACATTTTTGTCGCTGCTGAATATTAATTTTGCTTACCTCGACGTTGAATTGAATGAACCTATTCCTAAGTAAAAAGAGTGGTAGAATCGTTTCTTAGGTTTGCGGAGTTCCGCGCATCTTAGTAGAATTTTTACGAGCGCGTGGTAAATGAGTAAATACCAAGGACGTTAATTAAATATACACATTTTAAAACCAATACGAATAAACGAGAAATGTCCACGCTGGGTAACAAGATATTTTGTATGGTTGATGCATTTACGTCGAGCAGTTTCTTGCACCGTATATTTTTTACAATGTTATTGCGATAGTAAGCAATATGTGTTATTGGCAGGAAGCAAGCTACGAAGCTTCGTAGCGCCCAGGGAGCGTACTTTGCGTCTTTAGTGGGGAAGGCAGGTAGGCAAGGCTTTACGTCTTGTCAGAGAAAGTCTTTCAGAGATCAGAGAAGCAGCTCCTCCCAGCAGAAGCAGCAAACCCAGCTCCTCCCGAATGCGAGCCCGAATGTTTACCGCTGTGCCATAAATATTGTCCTTTAAAATTTATGTTCCGCCTGTATTGATAATCATTAGACCGTTTGACAGTTTGACAGTTTTAGTAAAATGATCCCATCGAGGGTGACCCGTACAAACTTACACGAATGCACCCCATGCCTTGAACGCGACTAACTTTGAACCCCTCAGACAGTAAACTGGCGTGTAACTACGCTACTGGGGGGCGGATTATCTCTCTGTGGGTAGGCAAGGACTGTCACGACCGAAATTGAGGTCATGTCACCTCCAGGTGGAAAACTAACTAATTTAGTCCACTGAACGGGGAAATAGAAAAATAATGGCTGTGAGAGCGAGAGACTAAAAGATAAAAGACTCAATAAAACCTTCCGATAATCTTTCACAGTCTACAACCCCTGTGTAGTTATGGACTGCTCATCAAGTCTGAAATTATAGAGTTCAACTGCGGAATCTAATTTAAAGAAATTGTTTTAGATGCGTCAATTTCAAAGACACAACAGTTTCGAACAAAATATATTCAACGCAACTTTCTCAGAAAATGCTGACAAGTTGAAAGATTGATTTTTTTTAAAATGTAAATTTTAATGTAAACTTTTAGAAAAAAATATTGAACACAAAAGTTGGCAAGATATAGAAACTTGACAGTCTTCCTAAATAAATGTCACGTAGAATAATTTTTGTTTGAAACAGTTCTCTTTAAAATTAATGCACTGAACAGGAATTTCTTCAACNTAAATGTCACGTAGAATAATTTTTGTTTGAAACAGTTCTCTTTAAAATTAATGCACTGAACAGGAATTTCTTCAACATTGATTCCCTTTTCAAACTATGTGGCTGGATGCTTTGTAGGCATTTCCTTTAATTCATGAATTTCCTGACACTATGTGATAAGATTGACAAGAAGATTTTCGTTTAAAATCATGCCGAATTCGAGCGTTCACATGTCTCCGTGATATGATACAATTCTTAAGATATTCCAAGAGAAACTAAACCATTCACCAAAGTAATAAAAATAAAGGAAGACATTACGCTATCTCCGCGAGGGGCCTTTAGTCACCCCATGGATACCGATTAGGGCACCACTCTAAAAACCGCCATCTTGGCTCTGATAAGGGGGATTGGATTTAGAATTTCTGTTTCAGAGTATATATATAAATTTTTGCCGCGACATAACCCAGACAGTAGTCATTCAAACTTCAATTTGTTGCAGCTTCGATGCCTTCATTACTAGTAACAGCTGAGGAGAAAGACGTTACTATTTTATTCGAACGACTTCAGAGGAGAGAAAACATACCATAGATTTATCAGGAAGTGTGCAAAGTTATACCCTATGCTCTGTCGGCATGCAAAATGTAAAACAAGTTCTCTAATGCCACATCTCCTAACGCGATGGATTTTNTATACCCTATGCTCTGTCGGCATGCAAAATGTAAAACAAGTTCTCTAATGCCACATCTCCTAACGCGATGGATTTTGTGTATAATGTAAGGAGTGTCATTTAAAAAAAATACAGCAGTGTTTTAATAAAACAAAACTACAAAGAAATTAATANGTGTATAATGTAAGGAGTGTCATTTAAAAAAAATACAGCAGTGTTTTAATAAAACAAAACTACAAAGAAATTAATATTTGTTGAGTATAATAGACTATGTTCTGCACGCAAAACTAAAGAGTTTAGATAGAATAATATTCACAAATAAAAGGGAACTCTGGAGCGTTAATGTGNTGTTCTGCACGCAAAACTAAAGAGTTTAGATAGAATAATATTCACAAATAAAAGGGAACTCTGGAGCGTTAATGTGTCACACTTACCTATTATGGTAGAGATTGGGACAGTGCCTAACGGTGAGCACCAGTGAGTGTGAGGCGAGATATGGATTGAGCTGTATCGAAATTAGAGGTATGAAAAAGTACCGCAATGAAACATGGCGGTCAATGTCCATGTGCACAGTTCGTCACTTAGGGCATAGAGAATTGGTTTCGCATCTTGCATGCCAACGGACGAAAATAGCTTAGACATGGTGCGGGATGACAAGGGTGGTTGTAGAGTCCAGTATCAGAGTCCGCATGACAGGCGCCGATGTCAAGCGGTTGTTTAATACTTTGTGTAAAATACGACAATCTTTACTTGGCATGGTCGACAGTAGTTCGAAATGTTATCTTCTGGAACACCTAGCATTCTGGCGGGGACGAGCCGACCGCCATCTTGGATGACTTGAAGCAACCTACTGCTCTGTCATTCCTTACCAACGTCGGCCATGTTAGATTTCCACTTCCGCTTTCATTCCTGGCAAACAACGGCCATCTTGGATGTATCTACTTCACGCTCTTATAATTCTGTGTGGGGTTTTTTCTCAGTCCTCCTGATCTCTCATCTCATTCCTTCCTACCAGATGTCCCCAATTCATGCTCTTGCATTACATGTTGCGTGAAGAATGTTAAGAGTATATTGGCCCATCATGCAACATCACATCATGCTCTGCCATTTCACCATGGTTTCCTCATATTCCTTCTGGTCTCCTTTCAGTTGGCGACCTGGTGGGGACGAGTCTCATCCTCTGTCATTCCACCTGCGCGACACGGAGCGAAGCCTGCCAAAGCATGCTAGCCTAGAGTCTCACTGTGCGCACGCATCAAGTACGCCCTAACCTCACTTATAAGCATAGTTTGCTATCATTTCAGAGCCATTTAAGATACAGCTACCAAATTCATAACAGACATCACTTCCGACGACGAGAAGGACCGCAGGGTCAAGTACACCTTAGGCCTTCGTGTAAGCATAGTTTGCTACCATTTCCCACCCACAGAAGCTATAGTTACCAAATTAATATCATGGGTCTCACCTTTGATGACAAACAGGGCGGTAGGGGCAAGCACACCATAAGCCCTCTTATAATAAGCATATTTGCCAGATATTTTCCACCATCCGAAGCTACGACCTACAAATTCATATCAGTCATCTCTTCAGACTGCAATCAAGGAGATAAGGGCAAGCAGGCCTTAAGCCCTGTTACAAGCATAGTTTGTCAGCATCTCCAAGCCTTTGAAGTTCGGGAAAATTTAACAACCATCCACGCATGTAAAAAAATTAATAAAGGTGTACATACAGGCACGTCGCAAAGTTACCATTGTATGCAGGAGTGTAGTGTTTTAAATAGCACACACACAGACACACACACACACGCACAGACCTTCCTGCATGCACTCCTCTAGCAAATAGGCGCATACCGATTTCGCTCTACCCCACTACAGAGAATTAAAACATAGCTTCGTATTCGACCGGTTGGATGGTAATATAAATTATTGCAACCATATAAAAATGAAGGCTGCGCAGAGGGGTCAGCAGAGCGAAATAGACTATGATGTGTACGACTAACACCAACAGTACAACACAAGGGCCAGCAGCCCGAGTAATCTTTAGCCTGGGTAACCCTTAATAACCAGCCCTATTGAAAAATAAAGCGGTATACAATTGTACCGATAACTAGACATGCGTAGTTTCAGGTTACACTAAAAAATGTATGCGATAATATAAATAAACATCAGCCTAGCGCAAGCGTCGGGGAAACATAGTGTAAAATATATGAAACTGCCCTGTTGGTGAAAAAAATCTGCCTTAACACACAAAGGACTGGCATATATGCAAGTACATCCCGAGCGTGATGTCCTAACGAGTCACAATATATAAAACAATACCAGATGGAGTTGCAGTCCATCATAGTGATATCAGTGTTGCTATCATGCCAAGAAGTTTAGGGAAAGCTAGAATGCACGATGATATGCGAAATAACGAATGATAACAAGGGCCAACCGCAAAAATTACAATGCATCAAGTGCGATACACATTAAACAACTTTTAAAGAGAGTTTTTCTTTGTTTGCCACAAATCAATATACATTTAAACTATTAGTCGCGCAAAAGAGACTTCACTGCTACATGCAAATGCAAACAGATATAAAAATTATAAAAGCAAATGGTAATAGCATTAAACAATGTATATATATATATATATATATATATATTTATTTATTTATTTATTTATTGAGTATCTAGAACTGTAAGTTATGTAAGCGAAAAACTTATATTGTGAAGTGTGGGAACGATAAGGTCAACACTGCTACACTAATGCAAACTGATATTAAAATAAAATATAAAGGAAAATAGTTATAAGAACTTGCCAACCATTGCAATCTCACATTACACAAGCGTCGGGTGCTATATGCTGCTTTAGAAGATGCTAGACAAGACTTTACCGTCCTGGTAAGTACAACAGAATATCAAATCTCCCGTATGAACCGAGCGAACCGAAACCGCAAAATTCGGAGTACAGCCAACACACACACACACTAGCAGCAGAACCCGTCTGACCCGACCGATATCGTGCGATCAACTAACATCGTGGTAATCTGTAAGGCAGCCCAGGCGGTCGACCGGCGACGCGAGCGCCATGCAGGTCTCAGCAAGTCTAAGGATGGTGCATAATATCCGAGAGAGCAGNAGGAATTCAGTTTTACAGTAGTACAGGATAACAATTTATTTCTTTTGAATACATCAAGATGAAAATATTAGTACACGTCTAAAATGTCGCTTCAAATCAACTGTGTTGGTAGGGGATACCGCTTCTGTCCATCCTAGAGGTAAAACTGGCTACACACCAGGTTTGCAGCCATCTAACAAAGCCGAGACACTAAAACACGTACGTAGGACTGCAGAGTCTAGCCTAAAAGTAATTTAGAAAGAGAAATTTTTATGTCCCGATAGATAATTACAGACCTGAAATAACTTGGCGATTCCTTTCGATGTGGGCATATATATATTCCACGATTGACCACGCGAGGCTCTAAAAGTGGCCTTGTGTGATTGGCTGCTGCATGCTGCCAGAAATTGCTCTCGCCATCTTCGTTTCTCCAGTCTACTGCTAGAATGCACGACCATAGTCAAGCAGTCCTGGATATTTAATTTTGTCTCAAATAGCAGCGATAAAATGAAGTATTATTTGAAAAAGTAATTCAATATAAATTATTATCTGCTGATTTGCGATTACAAGGAATGCACTGCAGACAATTCTCAGATGTTTCTTAGAACATTCCCGAACGATAAATATTAATGATTTGATATTTCTGCATAAAGATAGGTAGGTTGATGGAACTCCGTCTCGTTGAAAGAGAAGTCATTACAGAGAAACAGGAATGGGGAAGGAATCGGCCATGTTCTGTAGCAAGGAACCATTCTAGCATTTACCTGTAGTGATTTCGGGAACCAGGTCCTCTTGAATGAGAGTCCAAATCCTACATCAAGAAATTAAATATACGCACTTCAATAAAATCACAAAGACTGCAGACGAAAACACTATGCAGACATACAATTACACGAGGCACCGGTTTTGTATATGAAGTATAGAAAGCACTACTGGAGCACTCGAGGCCACGGTGGTGTAGAGGTTAGGCTACTCGCCTCCCACCTAAGCGAACCGAATTAGATTGCCGGCGGGGTCGCTCCCGGGTTTTCATGCGTGGGAATCGTGCCGGGCGATGCTGCTGGTCGGAGGGTTTTCTCGGGGTTCTCGTTTCCCCCACCCTTTCATTCCGGCGCTGCTCCTCCATACTCACTTCACCCTCATTGGCTCTAAAGACTATAATGTTAAGGGTAATTAGACAGGCCATCTTGGATTGTTTTAATTTTCGCAAAAACCTGCATTAAATTTTTTGTATTTAATTTTACGGAAGGACAGGACACAGAACAATCCTTTGTACATTTTCCGAAGTTGGCACTGCTAGACTACAGTGGCTAGTTTAAGGCCCCCCGTCTACCTTGAACGTTTTACCACGTTTAGGCCGAGAAGCGCGGGAGCGATAAGGGCGACACTGCCACGCGCATAAAGTACGCCATCGCCGCTAATCACACTTTACTGACCCGCTCCGCTCCGCTCCGCCATTCCACCGTGTACGATCATGACCGCCGCTTACGTCTTACACACTGGAGCACAAATGCTGAAGAGGAGGCATAGGCCGTTCGCGGATCGGCTGGCAGCTGCAAAATTTTTATAGGAAATCCCGTGTTAAGGAAATTTCGCCTCATTGCGTTAGTTTTAAAGATGGGAGTTTCAAATAAAAATTTATTCTTAGCGAATTTTTTTTAGGAGAAGAACCACACGAGCTTTGTTTTTCACTATAGAAAGACAGTAAGCGCCTTTTTTTTGTAAAATATAAATTTTAAAAATTCCTTGCTAACAGGCTATACACGTTACGTAAACATCTCCGCCGTAGGGAACTACTACTAAAACATTCGCGAAGAATATCTTTTTTTAAACGCCTATCTTAAATTAACGCACCGAGGCGAAATTTCCTTACCATGGGATTTCCTTTTTAAATTTCGCAGCCATCGGACGGTAGGCAGGGCCCTTAAGGGACAACCGTAGATGTCATGTGGGTTTTATTGTAAGCAGTTGTGTCCATTTTAATTTTTTAAAAACTATGCAATATTTCAATGAAAATCTTTTTTCCAAGACAGAAATGAAAGCAAATATTTTCTTGCCAGTCCATAAATATGATTATTGCAAAATAAACGCGGTCGTTCAAAAGTGTTCTAAGTCAGGAAAAATCGCTTTGAGTTGCCATCAGTTCCCGTAGGAATACGCAGAATGTTGGGAACACTGCACGCGCCAGTTTTAGAGCTTTTGCGCGTAGCGGCGATGGCGCACTTTATGCGCGTGGCAGTGTCGCCCTTATGGTTCGTGCACTTCTGAGCATCAAACGTACAAATAGCCCCAAACAGAGGTCCGCATTAAGGGGAATCCCTAGTAAACAATATAAAATGTCTCCAGGGCATATCCGGCAATATAGAAATATTGAGACGGCGATGGGAAACAGCATAAACAAATTTCGCGTGTCTCCTGTTTCCTCAGAATTTTAAGCGGTGACTATACGATTTTAATACATCCATATGTTTATATAAAAAACAACGTTGTTGCTGTATATTAGAACACTTTTACAGTAGAATAAAAATGGTAAACAATGGTATACTTACAGCGATTTCTGCTGAATTAGACATTTTCAACGACCACGTGTATGTTTCAGTAACTAAATATATGAATGGACAACGAAATAGATTCATCTCCGTCTTAAAAATTATTTACATTGAAATATTCAATAGCTTTTTAAAATTAGAATAGACAAATGCTTAAAATGAGACCCATGCGGCAACTAGGAAGGCACCTTGAGAGGCTGTATCATCGCTTATACAGAAACTAGCGAACCGGCCCGGCTTCGCCCGGCAACAATTTAGTTTTTACAGAGATACTTTGAAAGACTAAAGGGTTACTGTGGGTGATCCTTAAAAGATAAACATATGCTATCGCGGACTTTTATGTAAAACCTTTTTTGAGAGCTACAATTCTGTAGTACATTAATTTGATGTATCTCTTATGGTTTAGTCAGCGCAAGCTATGCAAGCGCCCTAAAAGCGGGGGTTTTTTTAACGAGTATTACAAACTCTTCAACATTTCTCTACTATTCTTACATTAAATATAATGAATTATACACTAAAACCTTCAAAAAATTCGCTAAATTATGTTCAAAACGCATAAAAATCCGTCGAGTAGTTAAGAAGTACTAAGCGAATACACAGACAGACGCGGATAAGAGACTGTTTTATACCATTTAGAGATTATAATTGTAGTGTCATAACAGAAGAGTCCGTGTCATTGTTCTGTTGTGAGGATGCCTGAAAAAGCAAACCTCTAGAATACCAGATCCATTGTGTGCAGCCATTCCTTGCAAAGCGAACCTGTACATAAAATTCACTAGAATGAAGGTCTCCTCCGCTGTAGTAACTTGCTTGACGAAAACATTATCCTTGGAAACATCACAATCGAAAGAACCAATATGCCAAAAAAACGGGTCTTTAAATAAATCTCTTCTTATGACAACGTGCTCGCCTCGTGGCGCTGTGAAAACTAATTAAATTTCACAAGACTTTGTAAACTCACTGCTCCAGAACAACGCTTTCCTACTACTAACAAAACTCCGCGGCAGCGCTCAGTAAGAATAGGCGCTGCCGCACGTTGATAGGTGTTCCCTGGTTGTCATTAAAAAGGAAAAAAATTAATATATACAATTTTGTAATAATGTAATTGCTTCATACATGTGCGCTAGTAGTTCATGTATTTTGTCCGCAATGGCGGGCAAGGTAATTAGGTAAGCTTATGTTAACGCATTATTCAACAAATACTCCTACATTTGAAACTGGAAGAAATAAATTAAGTCAATATGGCAGGTAACGCAGGCTCTTACGGTGTGCTTTTGTTCGCTGCGTACGTCACCGCCATACGTGGTGTTAATAGTTCCAAGAACCCGATCGCTTTATTCTTATATCGAGCTGGTGAAACAAATTGTTGGGAACGTTGATATGAAAATTTTCTTTATAAGATTTATTTTTTGATATTATATAGAGAAATTAAATTTTCAATAACAATAGTTAGCTCTAGATATAATCACACGCTTCAGTAAAGATGCATTTTTCAATTGTCTATACTATTTTCTTAGATAATTTCCCCAATATTAATGAAGAGCGAAATTTAAACAGATTTATACAAAATGTGATGCCAGATAGTTCAGTTTTACTTTAAAGAGAAACTTTAATGTCTATGAAAAATTATTACGAAACATGGAGTGTGTACTTACGTCCAAACTTTTAGTTTACTTTGACTGATTAAGTACGAATTTGTTAAAATTATTTTAACAATCAAACAATATTTACTATCTTATTATTTTTCAATTTAAGTTTTAAATGCTTCTCTAAATAGCCCGCTGTTTGAAGAGTTTCTGTAAAAATCATTCAATGAAATACACAATTTCTGCATGTTAACAGAAAACGCGAACACTAAAAAAGAATGCTTTATTGCCGACTGTAAGGAATACAAAAAACTTAGGAAAATAAGCAGAGTATTTCGAAACTTTTGCGAGCTTTCAAAAATAATTTTTATAAAATATTTCTGTTAATGCACACATTGTTTTCAGTTGAATTATTCCTTAATAAATTAAGTTTTCCTTATAGTAGCACTCCTTTATCCGCTATTAAACGGATACTTCTTGTTTTAAGTATTAAGTTAATTAATTTTAAAATCCAGGTACTACTTAAATACTTATCTGAATATTAGACGTATGTAACAAAAGCGCTACCCAAGGAACAATAATAAAGGTGATTAAGTATCGCAAACTCAGAATATGATTAGCAAGACATTTTATAATCCGTAAAAATCATTAAAACATTGCCACTCAAATTACCCAGAGATATTTGCTTATTTACATTTAATAAGACTNATAATCCGTAAAAATCATTAAAACATTGCCACTCAAATTACCCAGAGATATTTGCTTATTTACATTTAATAAGACTGCTTCAAATCTCTTGTTTTACGTGCTTCATTATACTGTAATATTCGGAATATGGAAAATAATGAAATCTCTAGTTTGACTAATGCGACTCTCAGAAACAGCAAGTAAAAGTGAAGGTATACTGCATCGCGAGTCGATAAAAATCGACTGATGCGACGCGACGGAAGTCTGAGCTATCTCGCACGCAATTCTTGGCTAGCCGAATAAGGACCGTCAACAAAGACGCAGCTGTGTGCGACCACCAGAGACAAAGAGCCCTCCAACATGTGAGGTTATGTCGCTGTCAACGTCGTGTGCATGTATTGTCCGAGCCGCAACATAAATCTTCCTGTGGCAACGTGTATGTTCGCGAGTCCGCCTTGCTCGGTGTCGTATCGATGAGGTCGACGACACACCAGGCACTGTCGCTTGACATTGCTTGCAGCAGCTGTGGTGCTCGGGGGAATCCACGGTGAACAATAGTAAACACACCAACGTCTCATCCGGCCGCACAGAAGCAGTGCGACGGCAATGGAAAATAACAAGCTTCCAGTATGTTCTGTCTCCTTGGAATTTAGACCGGTGAATATAGGATTTTAACAAAGAAATCTGTTCAAAAAAGATACAGCATTGTCGCTATAGTTTGAAGAGTTGTTTTAAAGAATCAATATTTTAAACAGAGGGCTACTTACAGCAGTTTCTGCTGGGCTTCACACTTTTCAACGACCACATTTGTCTTTCGATAATCAAATTTATGAATTGGCAACAGAATATACACTAATTTCTGTCGTAAAAAAAATATGTACATTGAAACACTGCACAGTCAGTTGTAAATTAGAATGGACAACAGTTTGCAATGAGACCCACGTGACAAGTTGGCAACTGGCGATGCTCAACCCACAAATACAGAATGCCCAGAAATATGAAACCCGCGCTAATATTTCAGTTACGGAAAATTTACCAGAAAAAGATGCAGGAACCTGTTCAAACCCAGTGAGAAAAAAATAGCTAAGAACTAACATGTTTTTTCTCCTGCAATGAAAACAAAATCGAATTTGATGATAAATTCAAGTTTGGAATCAAAATTTTTGTCTGATGTGATAACATTTGCGGAACTCTCATCCGAAACCCAATACAAATTTTGAAAATTAATACCTACATGCGTATATCTTATCAGCNAACATTTGCGGAACTCTCATCCGAAACCCAATACAAATTTTGAAAATTAATACCTACATGCGTATATCTTATCAGCGTGACTTCTTTCCAGTGGTTTTAAAATTACATTTAAATGATAATAAACAAATATGTTTCATTACTCTTGCACAGTAAGATCAAATTGCTGTCGCACTCCAGGGAAAAAAGACAACNATAATAAACAAATATGTTTCATTACTCTTGCACAGTAAGATCAAATTGCTGTCGCACTCCAGGGAAAAAAGACAACTTCGTATTAATGAGTACTTTGTATCAAAGACGTTTTAGTTATAAGATTTCACTGTATCTAAGATTTTAATTTATTTTTAGTTGTCCAGTACTAGCTTCATAATATCTGTAGGCTTCAGTTAACAAGTTTAGCATTAACCACTTAACGTACACAATTTTTAATTTCAGACATCGGAAAAGAGTAAACTTACGGCGCGAAAAGTACTTTTGAATGTCTTATACCAACTGACATTTTGGAACTTATGGAACAGGTTTCGGTAGATCCACGGAACAAGACCCATACAATTGNTGTCTTATACCAACTGACATTTTGGAACTTATGGAACAGGTTTCGGTAGATCCACGGAACAAGACCCATACAATTGTCAACCAGTAGGAATAGCCACGGAAAGACTGTGTGTAACGGCGCTAGCTTCTGGACTTTCTTAGTACAGACCATGATTTCACCTAATACGCAGCATATCAGATGTTTAGGAGTAAACAAAGGAAAATGTGTTTAGGGGTTAGTTTCTTTCATGCCCGCCATTAGGGCCGACCAACAATTCCGAACTCTAAGCTCTCAAGTCAGACTACTCGCCTCCTACCTTGGCGAACCGGGTTCGATTCCCTGCGGGGTCGCTCCTGGACTTCAGCATTTGAGAGTCGTGCCGGACGATGCCGCTGGTCGGCAAGTTTTTCTCTGGGACCTCCCGTTTCCCCCCTGCATTCCAGTGCTGCCCCGCACTCACTTCGTTTCAACCTCCTCAGCTCTCAAAACGGCCGGCGATGTTAAGTGCCACCGAAGTCTCTTCACTCACTCCTCACTTTCAGAGGTTGCCAGTTACCATGCA
>NQII01010168.1:16598-29165 GCA_002778355.1 Clitarchus hookeri | reverse complement strand
TTTTTTACATATTGGTGTAACCTTTTCTTTTTTACATATTCTTTTTGTTTATAAATTATTATTTTGAAGATTATCTTATTATGATCACTTATGCTATCTTGTACTGTCCATCCTGTTATTTTATTTTGTAGACCCTGAGTTATTAAAGTTAAATCTATATTTTCTTGACCATAGATTGTATCATAAGTAGGAGGGGACAGTTGATTACTACCTCCCAGAGTAGGAGGTCAGTTCATTAGTACCGCGCAGACACGTCAGTACGAGAGAGCAGTCAGTTGAACATCGCCCGGCAGAGAGAAGTCAGCCGCGTCATATTGGCCGTGGGCAAATCGGACCCTCGGCCACGTCAGTAGAACACCACGTACGTCGACGTATCAGTACGTCAGCAGCACCAGCAGGCCTTTGCCAAAGGCCACCCATCGCCGGAGATCACCCACCACAGCTGACAACACCCGCAACAAGAGTTAAGTATAAAAATCACCGTCAAGAGAAGCCCCCTCCATCACGAAGTCGTTAGTCGTAAATCCGAGTAATAAAGTACTACAGTACCACACCTCTCCAGTTCTGATGTATTTCATTTGTGTGAATTCGAGACAATATATTCGTACTTTAAAATACAACAGTAATAGCCTACCTTATTACAATACCCGCAACCTCCACGCACTTTATAATCGGTGCTTGGAGGCATTAACTCTGACCCTATAAGCCACCATGTCTTCCACAGTGGTGGTACTGCGGCATTGTTATTTGGCTCACAACTGTGGGGCCTACATACATAAAGTTAAAGTGGCGCCCGGACCAGAGCGTAATGCTATTCAGTACAGCATGCGTCATTGTGGCAGATGAGTTTGTTTTCTATTGCAGAAAACCTGTGTTTGGAGTATGGGTGTCTCTGAGGGAGAACTGATGTGTTGTTGTATGCTGGGCTTTGGCTGTTTTGGTTTCTGCATAATGGGCTTACTTGGTTGCGTATGTGGTTTTATTACCTCGGAAAACAGTTTTTTGCCCATATTGGGCTGCTGTGTTGAGCCAACTCGTGTGAATACTGATGGTTCTCGTGGTTGTGTTACATCTGGAACAGTTTGCTGTGTCTGTGGTTCTATGCCGAGCTGTGGAGCAGCCCTGAGTCTGGCCCAGCACACCCGTCTTTTTTTCTTTTCTAATCTATTCTAAAACTAAGTGTTATATGACAGTCCGCGGTAGGAACGGGATTATTGCATCTCAGATCTAACCCCTTACGCTTACAAGGGAAGGAAAAACATGCAAGGAGACGTGCATCGCGGCAAAGAGGGATTGGGTTTCCCATGGCCGCGATTGGCCATGAAAAACCTCCCTAATGTACTTATAGTTAACTAACTACATCTAGAAGAGAAAGGGAAAAACCGGCAAAGACACCGTAAAAACCCTTTCGACAGGAAATAATTAAAAATTGTTACATGCATTATTAGAAAATGCTACAGGAGAAAGATAGGTGGTTACCATGCTCTTTATTATTGGGAGAGGAGAAACTAGAAGAGAGGTGGCGGGAATCTTTCTTTCTTATCTTGCGCTGGATTAACCAGAGCGATGTGGAACATCACTCTAGTGGGGGGAGAGCGCGACTGTGCTACTCCCCCCCGAATTCCCAGTGGATCCTGAAAACTTAAAAGAAAAACTGGATTAGTGGTCAGGAGTGCCCGACTCGCATATATGTGTCCCTGACCTGGAAAACGAGTGGTGGTTGGCGCTATTTCCCAACTTCCACGAGTTCCCACATAACCAGCCTTGGTAGGGTACCTTAAGTGGTAGCTTAAAACTAACAATCTAAATGTGGACTGTCCTCACCCTTATACCTGAGGATTTAATTCTAGAAGAACTAAATATCGACCAGAACATAAATATTTATCGATAGGAGGATTTCTAGAGAAATTGAATAGGAATTGAATATGAATTTAAATTTGAAGCCCTACGACCCGTACCTCGACTGGCATGTGTGTCCTTGACCTGGAAGACGAGTGGTGGTTGGGGCTATTTCCCACCTGTCACGAATTCCCACATAACTAGCCTGGGCAGAGCGCCCTGCATGACCATGAAAATCAATGAAAGTTTAAGTTGAATTAGTTAACTGCTGATGACTGCACTAATCGTAACATAATACTAATTTTAAATAGGCTACAGATAATGTAGTCTGAGCCTTTATCCTACTTATCATTAGACAAGGATGGAAACATATTAATATATACTCTTAAAAGCCACGCAGAGGCAACATAATTGGCCTGGCAGTGTGTTACACACAGGGCTAAGGGGGCCTGTGCACTATAAGCGATTTTGGTCGCTTATAGCGCTGCGTCAAATCGATATCATAATAACCAAAGGCAGTTATGAGAGGATTTGAATGTTCCTCTGTTGATTTATAGAAACAATCGGTATGCTTGCGAATTACTTCGTCCAGCTTGTGTATTTTTAATTCGGCGTGCAACAGGGACATACCTGGGTGCATCTGCAGCCAATCTGAGCCATTAATTTGTAGCACCTGAAATGAATTTAAATGAGTTTGCGAACAGGATGCCCAAGCAGGCGCCCCATACGTGATAATGGGGCAAATCATTGCCTGATATAATCGTTTCACATTTTTCTGTGTCAAACCTGAGCCATGAGCTAGGAGTGGATATATGGCTGACATGCGTGCGTAAGCAAGATTTCACTTTGCCTCCACATGTCGCCACCATGTCAGCCTTCTATCCATAAGAAGGCCGAGGTATTTCACTTCATCTTTAAATGGAATATCCTCCCCAAAGAGGGTGAGATGTGGTAAATTCGGAGGGATATTTCGGCGAGTGAAAACAATTGCCTCGCATTTTCCCACGTTTATTTTTATTCTCCACGGGCGAAAATAGTTTTATAGCTGGTTGAGCTGAGCCTGGGCGCGCTGAGTGGCAAGCTCAGCTTTGCGAGATCGCGTGTAAATTACTGTCTCATCAGCATAAATTCCTAAGTTTATATGCCAGTTAGAGGGGCGCGGGATATCGTGGGTGTAAATATAAAACAAGACTGGACCTAATATACTACCCTGGAGGACTCCAGCCCTAATTATTTTCTTTTCTGAGGTCGCTCCGTCAATTGATACGGTAAATGTGTGCCTACATAGATAGGGAGCTAATAGTTTAATATAACAATCAGGGAAGTTATTTGCAAACAACTTGTATAATAGGNAACAGTCGGGGAAGTTATTTTCAAACAACTTATACAATAACCCTGCATGGAAAACTCTGTCAAACGCTTTCTCAACATCTAGAAATACTGCGACGGTGTAATGACGCTAGTTAAAAGTATTAGTTATATGCTCGCTTAGTCTTACGAGCTGATGAACGGTAGAATGGGATTTCCTAAAGCCAAACTGCTCGTTAGGAAAAATATTAATTTCGCGGATATGATTTTCTAGGCGTCTCAATAAAACGCGCTCGTGAATCTTAGAGAGCGAACTGAGTAGGCTAATGGGGTGGTAGTTCTGTAATTGCTTCGGGTCTTTGCCCGGTTTAGGAAAAACAATTACTGAGGCACATTTCCAGGAAGTGGGAAAATGAGCAAGCTTGAAACTCNTCTTTGCCCGGTTTAGGAAAAACTATGACTGAGGCACATTTCCAGGAAGTGGGAAAATGAGCAAGCTTAAAACTTGCATTAATGCACTCGGCTATAGCTTCAAGTATACTGTCAGGCAGTTGCTTGAGCACTATAGCTTGCAGGGAATCGAACCCAGGCGCTTTACGGGGCTTCATTTGTTTAATTATTCTTCTAACCTCGTCGGCATGCGTGAGTTCTGGCTCTGCAGCTGAAGGCTGCCTCAAACGCACTCGGAGGGTCCTATAAATGTGAGCCACAAAAGCTGGATCTGAGGGATTAGCATTGGGCTGGAAAGCTAATTCTAAATGAGCGGCCATGGCCTCAGCTTTATCCTGGGGTGCATAGGCCGTACCTGCAGTGCCTTGAAGAGGCGGGATAGGGTCGCATCTCTTTGTAAACGCCTTTGTCATGTGCCACAGCCTGTTGTCTGAGGTGCATAAACGGGATAATTTATTGTTCCAAGTTTGAGCTTGCCAGATTTTAATCTCAGTATCAATTCGATCTCTAAGTTCATTTATTTGGGCTTTAACTAGCCTGGTACGGAGCCGGGAATAGCGTCTGCGCAGCCTATTTTTGCGCGAGATCAACTGTCTAATATCATTAGGCAGTGTATCTCCGCAAGTCCGCGGGGTTTTTTCCGGGACAAAATCACTTATTCCTGTCTGAATTAATTCCGTGACACGAGTGACAGCGGAGTCCAATTCTTCGGGAGTAGTAAGGTGAGCTGGGAGATTGATTTCCTCGTCCAGGTATTCTCTAAAGCCAGGCCAGTTCGCATTCTTATAATCTTTAATCTTGCGAGTTGGCATGTTGTCAGTTTCAACATCGTTGAACAACACGCGGACAGGAAAATGGTCCGAAGCCAACTCAGGGAGCACTTCAAGTTCTAAGGTCATCTGAAGGCCTTTATTTAACACGATATCAAGTATATCGGGCCTATAATTAATTGCTGAAGGCTGATAAGTAGGTTCTGTGGGCGCTTGTACACAATAAGTATGGTGCTCTTGATGACTAAATAATGTATTCCCATTGGCTGTACGCGCGAGGCAGCCCCAAGCAGGATGTTTGGCGTTTAAATCGCCCACAGCGAGTAAAACCGGAGATGCATTAATTAAATTATTTAAATCTGCGCGTAAAAGAGTGCGGCCTGGCGGGCAATAAACAGAATAAATTGAAACTTGTTGGTTTCCTAGCTTTACTGTAATTCCTACTGCTTCTAGTGTAGTTAATTGTAATATTTTAGCTGGAGAACACGCGATAGCATGGTGTATTAAAATTAATACTCCACCACCATGCTGATTTCTATCTGAACGAAAACATTTAAATCCAGGGACTGAAAACCTGGTTTGTGGAAGCAAATGCGTTTCATTAACCGCAATTATAGGAACCTGGTGGCGAGAAATAAAATCTATCAGCTCTTGTTTCTTATTACGAATGCCACGAGCATTCCAATAAGAAATATTATTAATTAAATTAAACCTATGAGAGGGCAGATTTGTGGTCCGCCCTCTATTGGCCATTTGAAGACCGTGGAAGGATTATGAGGGCGAGCCCCACGAGAGCCTGAACCTTCTCGTCCTGGCTTTTCGTGGAGTCCGTCCAAATGGCTAACAATAAGAAGAGCTTCTCCAGCAGCTCGATAAGGGCGGAGTTACCTTTAGCAATAGGGGAATTTTTAATAATATTGAAAAGGTCGGGGGTTGTTATATTTTCAGCCGCTGTCGGCTGACTAACTAGGCTAGGTCCCGCACTGGCCGGGACTGGAGCTGGCTGTGAAGCTGCCAGCACTGGTGGAGGTGTAGGCACCTGTGAGGCAGGCGCCTGAGGAGGGGGAGGGGCAGGCGCCTGCTGCTGGCGAGCAACAGTCGGCTGCGGGCGTGGTTTCCCAACCTTAGGGCGAGTATTGTGGCTCGCCTTTCCCTTAAATGAGGGGCCTGGTGCTGGGTAGGGGCGCCGAGGACGCGGGTTGTTCGCCAACACCGGGTAATCAAGCTCGTTTCCTAGTACACTGTACTGATTTGACGTCTGAATTGGGCCATGGGCGTATCCAGGCACGAAATTCTGTGCCTGAGTGCGCCTATCGCTACGCCCCTGCACAGTGGTCCACTGTTCAGGGTGAGGCTTGGCCCAGGGGGCTGGAGGAGCGACGTAATACTGGCGAGGCGGAGGAGAAGGCAGCTGCGACTGCTTGCTCTGCTGCTGACGTTTCTTACGTTCGTCAGCAGGGAGGAAGCGCCACTTTTCAGCTTTATATGCTGTGAATCCTTTGAAGTTGGCTGCGTGACTGCTCCCGCAGCCAACACAACGCCTAGATGATAAGTCGTCCTTGTTCTCCAAGGTACAACTGATCGTATTGTGTGCCTCGCCACAGAGGCGGCAGCGAGCTGGGGCGCGGCACACTCTAGCCGAATGGCCAAAGCGCTGGCAGTTACTGCACTGCGCAGGGCCTTCGGGACGCTGAAAATCAACAACTCTGACGACTAAGCCGCATAGGCCGCGAAGGGAATAGATGGAGCGAGTGTGGTCGCTGTTAGGCAGCTCGACCACAAACATGTTAAGCGGCTGCCTGTTTATTAAAGACTGTTTCTGATAAATAGTAAGGGGCTGGAAGCCTAATGCTTCCAGTTCTTCCCGGATGAACTCCACCGGGATGGAATTGTCAAGGCCCTTGATAGCAACCTTGACAGGCAGCTCGCTGCGAGGAGTGAGGACCGAAAATCCCACTCGTTGTGCCTCTAATAGGCGAATAGCTGAATTATAATCCTGAATAGTCTTAGGGAGGTACTGCACTCCATCGCACTGCTGTCGGCTGCGGCGGACGACTCGGAGACTTTTCTCCGCTTAGAGCTTCCCTCCTCTCGTGCGGGCGGCTCCATGGACTCGTCCATGGCGACGAGACATCCCCCCGGGAGCACTGGGGGAGGGGGGGAGGGTGGGCGACTAATATGAAAAATCTAAGGCCTAGCTAAACCCTATAAACAACAGTCCTCCACAAACTGGCTTTTCTAACTGCTTCCCTCTACCGGAAACACAGCCAGGAAAAACCAGCCGCTTGAACCACAATTATTTTAAAACCTGGCTAGGCAATATTACCTTTTTCCCGAGTTTTCACAAGGAAAAACCCAGGACTGGTGATGCTGAACGTAGTCCTCTTCTAACAAAAATATAACTTGTTCGCACTGTGCAATGGGGCGAGAAGTAGCTCGCAATCGCACCGCAGCACTGCGAAAATACAGCAAATACTTTTCAATGAAGTGGCAGTGAATGCGGAGCATGGCTGAATGTTGTGAGCAAAACGCGGTGTTTTTATAGCTATGTGGCTCTCTTCGTCGCGCACCAATCAGGTGGCTTCGAGGGAGAAGCGTGTTCATTGGTATTGCTTCTCGTCACTGTCCAATCAGGAATTTCCGAGATGTGAGAGTGTTTCTATCGATTATGTTTGCTGTAATTAATAAAAAACGTATTGTTTTAGCAATAAATTTAATAATAATTGTGTTGATGTTGCCCTAAAGTATTTATTTAGGTAGAGTGGCGAGTGCTGTAAGGAGTAGCATCTACTTCTCCTGTAATGTGTTCATTGTTTTTGCCTGTGCAATTACAGGCCTAAAGTGTTCTATTAAAGCTATACAATTNACTTCTCCTGTAATGTGTTCATTGTTTTTGCCTGTGCAATTACAGGCCTAAAGTGTTCTATTAAAGCTATACAATTTGTCTCTTGCAGAAAAGCGGCCAGTTCATGCATATCTGCCAACATGGTCGCATTTTCTGTCGTGTTGTTGTNGGTCAGTGCGTTATTATGAGTAATTAATTAGTTGAAATTTAAATAAATAAAAAATTATATATATATATATATATATATATATATATGTTTGTAAATATAGGTTTTTTTGTATGTTTTATGGTTTTTATGTTTTTTTAATATAATTAATTAACTAAGTTAGATAATGTTAGCCCCCCGACCCCTGCCTGGACTGGCATGTGTGTCACTTTACCTGGAAAACGTGTGGTGGTTGGGACTATTTCCCACCTGTCACGAGTTCCCACATAACCAGCCTGGACAGGGCGCCCTTCTTGTGTTGTAAGAGTAGTGTAGGTGTTGTGTCATCTCGTTGTCTGCGAACGACTGAATGTTGTGAGCAAAACGCTGAGTTTTTATAGCTGTGTGGCTCTCCTCGTCGCGCACCAATCAGGTGGCTTCGAGAGAGAAGTGTGTTCATTGGTGTACTGCTTCTCGTCACTATCCATCCAATCAGGAAGTTCCGAGATGAGAAAGGTGTTACTATCGATTATTGTGTTCCGTGATTAATTAAAACTTATTGTTTTAACCTTAATCAATGTTTGTTGCCCTAAAGTATTTATTTAGGTAGAGTGGCGAGTGCTGTAAGGAGTAGCATCTGCTTCTCCTGTAATGTGTTCATTGTTTTCGCCTGTGCAATTACAGGCCTAAAGTGTTATATTAAAGCTATAAAATTTGTCTCTTGCAGAAAAGCGGCCAGTTCATGCATATCTGCCAACATGGTCGCATTTTCTGTCGTGTTGTTGTCTCTTTTCCTATGTTTTTTTGATCTTTCTATCTGCTGTTGTGTAGGTGGTTGTTTTGTATACGGGTTGTTGAGTACTGGAAATTCAGTCTTCGACTGAACATTTGTTTGTGTTTTCTCCTGAGGTTTCTGTTGAGTGTCTGGTAATGGTTTGGCAGGCTTTGGTGCCATCCATTGTTTTCTTGTTTCTATGTGTTTTTGTATGACCTGGCACTGTTTCCACGCCGCTGAGTGTCCTGTTTGTTTGCAAAGTGTACATTGCCACTTTGTGTTGTCGTGTTCTGTGATTGGGCAGTCTGCCTTTGCATGATCTCCAGCACACAAAAGGCAGACTGGCCTAAGTGTGCAGTATTTCTGAGTGTGGCCCAGTGCACAACAATGCCTGCACTGCACCACATCCTCAGGACGGTGTTTGTACTTTTCTACACGCACTGGCATATAGAAAAGTGTGTTTAGTTTCAAAATGTTGTGATCTTTGTGCTTTTGCACTACAGCCCCATAGACTGCAGGTGCATCAGCAGGTGTCCTAAATTTCCAAATGTGGATTGGTGTAAATTTGTTCTCTTTGAGCCGTTTCTCTATTCGGTGTGTTTCTAAGCCGTGTGGTAGTCCTTTTATGATTATCTTGTTTGGTTTTTCAATTTTTTGGGCGTGTGTGTAATATTGTACTTTGAATTTTTCTAAAACGCGACAGAGAAAAGTGTAGTCGTCCAACAATACCACCACCTTCAGGTGTNACGCGACAGAGAAAAGTGTAGTCGTCCAACAATACCACCACCTTCAGGTGTTGTTTGTTGGTTATTGTGATTTTCACGAAGTATTCTTGTTTGAAAGTCCGATTTAAAAATCTTATTTTAGAGGTGTCAGGTATATAAAGTGCAGGCGCGAGCTTAGTTTTAGTTTTACTGTTTTCTGTTTCAACCCCTTTAGAGCTGTCATGACTATTGTCTGATGAGTCTTCTTCAACCAATGGTGAGAAGACGTTTTCTATTGGAAGTTCTACCTGGAGTGGTGTATGATTGGCTACTGAAAAAGTATGTTTTATATTAGGCTTCTGCCACTGTGTGTCGTGTTGTGCGACCGAGGAAGAGGAGGCCGATGCCTCCCCTTCGCTGTGAGACTTACCTGTATCCATCCAAGTGTGCCTAGAACACCTAAAGCAGTGGTAGCTGACCAGGCTACCTGAGGGGTAGCGAGGCTAGGCCAGAAGAGGAAGCGCTAGCTTCCTCAACAACCGCCTGGTTGAAAGTGAAAGAACTCCCACAATACAACAAATATTATTTAAACCCGTGGCTGGCAGGAAAAAATCTCCGATCGGTCCGGGACAGAACTCACCAAGTTTAACAAAACTAGTTCCCGAGCACATGCGATGCACATTATCATACTGTCGTCGCCCTTCTAGACATAGAAAAGGCGTTCTACAGGGTCTATCATCCTGGTCTGCTTTTCAAGCTTCATCAATATAGATTTCCTCCCTACATTATTCGTTTCATATCGTCGTATCTGTCATCTCGTACATTTCATGTCAGTCTCGACGGTGAAACATCCACAGTCAGCCAGGTGAAAGCAGGAGTTCCCAAGGGCAGCATTCTAGGTCCGGTCATGTTCAACATATACATTAATGATATGCCACGAGCTGGAGAGGCTCGCATCGGATGTTATGCGGACGACACCATCATCTTCGCGTCGTCGATGAGCAGAGATCGGGCCATAAGCCACGTCAAGGCTGCCCTGGATGACATTGAGCCCTGGCTGGCAAATTGGCGGATTAAGGCCAATGCTGCGAAGACAGAAGCCATCGTATTTGACCGTAAGTGCCTTAACCCCACGAATCAACTACAGTTCTGTGGCCAGAATATAGATTATAAAGACAAGGTAAAATACCTGGGTGTAATAATGGATAGGACCCTAAGCTGGAAACACCACATCCATACTCAGCTTGCCAAGACCAACTCTCGGCTAAGGCAGCTGTTTCCACTAATTCACCGCCATAGTTCACTTCGCACACGTAATGGAGTTATCATTTTTAAATCACTCATTCGCCCCATCCTCACCTACGCATCATCCTTCTGGGGTACAGCCTCGCACTGTCACCTCAGAAAAATTCAGTGCTTCCAGAACAGGGTCCTCCGCATCATAGTAAATGCACCCAGGTACACACGCAATGAACAAATACACAAGGAGCTTAAAATGGACACTCTTGCACAACACATACACAAACTGGCCAAAGAGCTGTACAAGAAGATCCCGACGATTGAAAACCCCCTGGTTCGTGAGCTGGCGGACTACGACGAAAGGCTGGTGTGGAGGAGGAGACGACGACCCAAAGCGCTTCTCCTCCCTCCTGTAACATGACAAAGGTGACACTGCCTAAGGGGGCAGTATGTACATTTTATATATATAATCACTAGTTAACACTACTATACTCATTATTATATTATACATATTACTACATAGTTAAATAATCAAGCCATTTATATAAGGGGACTCAGAATATGAATGAATGTGTGCATGATTGAGAGAATGAATGAGAACTATGATGTCTGTATACATATATGTATGTAATCAGAACAAAAATTAAAATAAAAGATAGTGTGTATGCGTGTGTATGTATATTGAAAAATGTACATATATATATATATATATAAACATTTTAAAAAAATTGATAATGCACAAAAAAAATACACATAAATAATAAAAAATTAAACNAAGTAACTAAACATGTAGACCCATCGGATTACCCGAGCTCTTCTGCGGAGAGGCAGGCCGACTAATATCTGCTGGCTCACTGTCTGCGGGCTTGGTGTCTGCTGGTTTGGTGTCTGCTGTGGGGTGCTTGGTGGTGCGGGGCGCGACAATGGAACGCTTAATATTAGGACACATTTCACAGCACCAGACGTTCATTCACATCCTAGGGAGGCCCGGAGATATGTAAAGAGTAAACATCTCGCTTCCTGCCTAATCAAGCTGCAGTTATAGGCCACTGGCGCGAGATAAATCTCCGCAAGCCTAGCTAACTAGAAGTACCGCTGGCGAGGACCACAAACCCCGTAAGTCCGAATGTTTACCACCCACCCCTTAAAAGTCTCATGGCTAAAGCCTACATGGCTCTGTAGGCAACAACAGCTGCCTACAAAATAGGGGGAAACCTGTAAAAGGGTGATGTATGGGAGATGATATGCGAAGAGTACATTCTCCAGACTGGGAACTGAAACCCTGGCCGCCCTGACACCAGAGATGGCGCCAGGGAGACTGGGATAAGGTACCAGTGGCTAAAACTCCCCTCTCTCGCCTCAGCTGCGGCATAAATAAGAATGTCTTGGATGGGGAGAAGGGAGGGGTAGCGACCCCCAATGGCCATGCACCCCATTATCATAAAATCATCCACGAAACCACAAACCATGTTTATTCATTTCACCACGTTCAGAACATGATCCAAGGTAAATGCCGAGGCCGAAAGGCCTAAGCATAATGACCTGCAACAACCAAGATTTTTTAATTTTCTAAGGGGAGCAGGCCCCCTTTCTTATTAGCGATTAGCGAAACACCGCAGTCGTCGTGCGCAGCGAGAGGAAGCAACAGCCACCAGCTTCTACAAGAAGAGCGACCTGCAGATCTTCAAGACAGCGGCAGCGCCGAGTAGATCTTTTTAGATCTGCTCGTGCATTGAAAGTTACCCAGTGCGGATAGTTATTGTTAGAGATACCGCGCGACCGAGGACCAGCAGTTTGGCGCATGCGTCGAGCAGTCGGCCTCGCGGAAGAGAAGCAGAAGTAGAATGCGCATGACGACTGCGGAAAAGCTGTGGCAATGCTGTGCACGACCAACTACACAACTCGAAGTATACAGTAAATTCACATTGACACACACACTCAAATCACAAAAGCGCACTGATCCAGGGGCCAACTGTGTCTGTGTGGGTTCTCGGGCAAGGAAGTCTGCCCCAGCTACCACTCGAGAGGCAGGCCTAGTGGGCACATGCACAGGTCCAAGGAAAAGTGATCATGGGGGATTTAACCTAATCATTATTATTGTATATACCACACTGTAAATATCTGCCAGGATAAGCTACAATATATATCTATAAAAATAAGTGAAATACATATTTAAAAAACCACAATAAAACTTATGAAAAAAATTTTAATAAAATAAAAAACAAAAAAAAAAAACCTATACTCCAAATAACGCACTGACTTGATAGTTTGTTTCAGGTCGGGAAGAAGACGACTTGGGAAAGGGGGGCCCTATTGTTACTGGGTTCATAGACTGGTGCTCGGGGCCCCTACAAATCTAATATATTTACAAGGGTTTTTACTCCATGTGATACACTTTGAAACGAGTAAACATACCCCGATGGAGACCTGTATAGGACACATCAGGAGACTAGAGAAATTTACACTACATTCGAAATTAATTAGCACACTTG
>NQII01010168.1:0-16590 GCA_002778355.1 Clitarchus hookeri | reverse complement strand
GCCGGGAGGCTGGAGGGGAGCTTCACTCCCCCGCCGAAAACACGAAAATGTAATTGTATTTAAAAATAGGCAACACCAAATAACTCGCCTAAATAAGGGCCCGGTGCCCAAAGCCTCACAGTACACAGCCCCTGCCGCCGACCCAATGATTTGTGAAAGTGTCAGAGTGGATTTGTTTCACAAACCCCTAGTGAGTTATGTGAGTTTCGGCTTCCGGTCTCACAGCACTAAATGCCATCCGGTGGCGTATGAGGGTTCGGCGGTGGTGGCTGCTCAGTTCGTTCCGAGTCGTCGTCTGTTGCGGTCGGCTATGATTGGCCGCGCAACCCAGAGGGGGCGGGTCCTTCTCTCCCCACCTAGAAACGGCAGCACTGTCTCCTGCTCTAACCTCACGCGTGTTTCACGCCAAATACCGTCTCCAAAATTATAGTTGACTTACTGAAATTATTATTATTAATAATAATAAAATATTACAAAGACTGCCAAAGTACGTTTCCAGACTAATTTAAGACTCGGGTACTTTACAGCACCTCAGGCTTTGAGAAATGATTGAGAACCTTTAAAAANCTAATTTAAGACTCGGGTACTTTACAGCACCTCAGGCTTTGAGAAATGATTGAGAACCTTTAAAAATGATCAACAACAACACTTATATATTAATGTATATAACTTTTAGCAACATCTCATGATCACAATCATTACCATCTCACCTAAAATAGGCAACNCTTATATATTAATGTATATAACTTTTAGCAACATCTCATGATCACAATCATTACCATCTCACCTAAAATAGGCAACTTCTTTACCCAGACCTTATGCGAGTAAATTCAAGGAAATATTCAGGCATAGAATCAGATTACAAAAACCGAAGACTGGCGCGAGGGTTTTTCAATAAACTCCCGTCCAGCCTANGGAAATATTCAGGCATAGAATCAGATTACAAAAACCGAAGACTGGCGCGAGGGTTTTTCAATAAACTCCCGTCCAGCCTATAACTTAACCTGCTTATTCAAAATACCGAGAGGGACAATACAAGGTTGCGGCATCACCGTTACCTCCTCCCACGGACTCTGTGCAGGCAGAGTCGGAGGGAGGTAAAATGGTAATGGGAACCAGGGCTGGCTGCGGTAACATAGCTTGCCCTAGCATCAAAACAAGTATAGACTCATGACTACAATTGTATAGATTGGCGGGGGTGGGGAAGGGGATAGCTTCTCTTTACCGCCTCGTTTCAAATGCAAGACACCTNCGGGGCTTGTACTACTCCCGCGCTGAGGAGCTTGTTCCAGTGATGCAAAGCGGCCGTGTCTCGTGCTACACCCACAGCTGTTCTTAGAAACTGTTATGTTCCATTGAACACCACGGGCTCTAAGGCCGGTCGGTATTCGTGTCTCACCATTTCCACAATCGTTTCGAGCATGTCTTCCTCTGGAAGATGTGGATAATGTCTGTCGGCTAGACTTAGCATTCGTTGTTTTAACATGGTATATGTGTTAGCATATCTGGCTGTAAATTTGTGTACGAATTGTCCCCAGGACATGTCGTATTCTGTGGCGAACACCCACCATGCTGTCTCTTCACCTAGTAGTTGGTTCCCGATAACACTCGCCCACTCTTCCTCGCTAACCCCGTACCATTGTATTCTGGTAGTGCACTCTTTGAGGAACGCTCGTGCGTCCTCAGATGTCTGGCTGGGAAAGTTTGGGAGAGTCTGAATTTTGGCGGGTGTCACGTTATTCCGCCTGGTTAGGCTTGTCCCGTACTCAGGGGTTATTTTGGCCCTGGTGTTTCAAACTGTGACCCGCCGGCTCCTTTCAATCCCTGCCATGCAGGCATGGGTGGCACGAGTTCCATTAGCTGGGTTTGTTGGTTATGTAATCTGTATTGGGCTGCATACTTTTGCTGACACTGTTTACACTTAATGTTCCCTCGTGGACAACCTGTCATTCCCCGCGGACACGCATGTGGGGCGAACACTCGTATTACACTCTTTGTAGTTTATGCACATCTTTTCGGGGTTCATACAATATAGTGTCCGACCCATTGAATCCTGGTTGTTGTTTGGGTGCTCACTGGTCGCTGGCTGAAACTCGTGCTCTGGGTGTTTTGGCTGGCTTGTTGTCTACTGTTCCGTACATTGCAAGCACTGATGATTTCGCAAGGTAATCCATTCTGTGTGGTGTAAGCAACTTGTATGTATTATGTGTTGGTATGTAACACATAGCACCGAGTCTGTACCAACTACCGCACACATAGATCGCGCACAGCGGTAGTCTACCGCTGTGGAAGTGACTGGAGGCAGGAAGTATGCATCATATTCGGTCGGCTGGCACCTGCATATCCCTCGCAAATGTTATATTTTTCGAAGAGATCGAGTGTTGTGGGTTTTCCACACTGATCACACTTCCGACTGGTGGGTGGTACAGTTGGATTATACTCCATTTTTCAACAGTCTTTTGTCTGTCATGAGATGCAATAGCCCGGTCCTTAGTTGTCATCGTGGACCATCTTCCTAGAAGGCAGCAGCATTTGCCATTCGCGGGCTCCTCATGCATGTGGAGCATATCGCCTGGTCCGGCTGTTTACCGCATCTCAGTCGCCTGAGGTCGTGCGNTTATACTCCATTTTTCAACAGTCTTTTGTCTGTCATGAGATGCAATAGCCCGGTCCTTAGTTGTCATCGTGGACCATCTTCCTAGAAGGCAGCAGCATTTGCCATTCGCGGGCTCCTCATGCATGTGGAGCATATCGCCTGGTCCGGCTGTTTACCGCATCTCAGTCGCCTGAGGTCGTGCGTACTTGATGAGCTGTCGGCTATGATTTCAGAGTCTAATGTCCTGCGTGGGCCTGACCTATGTCACAAAATGGTGGCGTGGACCAAGTTCTTCCTGGTGAAGTAGCACAAATGGAGAATCTTAAGTCCGACTGTCCTTTCTTCTCCGGATATGCAAACATGTGTTCGTTGCGGTATTTTTGGCCATACCTAGTTGGGCAAGCCATTTAATGTTACATAAGGGGTCGGGGATAGTGATACGGATAATGTCCGNGATACGGATAGTGTCCAGCGACTATGATAAGAAAAAGTTAGAATTTAACACAATATTCCTATTCAGAATAGAATGGGCACCAGCTAACTGGGTGAGCATTAAATCACAGTTCTCATGATAGTGGGCCGAACGACCATGTGACTGTATCCTCTGACGCAAACTGTACAATTATACTAGAAAAAGTTGTATAAAACTGGGATATTTACGCTCTCCAGCACACCTTTTACCTTACAAATTAAGGATACCTCCTTGAGGCATCGATGACGTCCTGGATAAGGCCAGGTTCCGAAATACAACACAATGAGAACTCACAAGTTTTGGTTAATTAAGTAAATATTATTGAATACAGTTACATGTAGGAAATACAAATTAAAGCGGACCTGACTCACAAGTCTTGCCAGCGGCCGTTGCTGTACAAAAGAGCCAAGAATGGCACGAAACTTACAAAAGTAATTAAACCTCCGGGGTCGATCAAATCAGCTGACAGAGGGGTACTGCGAATGCAGGGAAGACCTGGTAAACTAAATAAAAGGTTCCAGTAATTAAGTTAAGCTTATGCAGTAAAGTGTTCCGAACAAAGTAAGAAAGTTCCCCACGATGCGATGAACATGCAGCGAGTAAGACGTGTGGAATGAGACTGCAGGAGATGACACGGGCCAGCTGTAGCATGGTTGAGAACTCGCACCACTCCGCGAGGTAATTTTCTTAACTGACTCCATTAACATATAATTTGAAACATTAACACATAAAACACTGAAACGTTCTGAACGAGTATCCTTAATCATGTAGATAGATAAGAGTTCCTAATTAAGCACTAATTTTCATACAAAAATGAAACAGTTGTGCCTTGCAGAGTATGTGGGAAATTTAGGTCTGTTGAGTTTTTGAGACACTTTAGAGCCGGAACAGTCAGGTTAAAGAATCTACTAATTATTTCCAATGCCTATAATTGCCTTGAATAAACACACAATTGCACTCGGATAATTTTATATTGCACTTCGAATACCATAGCCTTGCTACTCTTCACCTCATTAAATATGCATGTAGCGACTATGGGCCGGTGACATGATGATATGCCCATGTCACACCAAGCTAGAGTGGTCCACATCAAAGTTTAGACACAGATATTGTGATGTTACAATGAAAAAGGTTATGTTGCGTACACAAAACATTAAAAAAAATAAGATAAGGAAACTATTTTTTAAACAATTTTTGGTTTCTGAACACTATATTTGAGGCTTTAAATATAGTGTTTATAATTGAGGTGGGATGTGGAAATACAGGTTTGCCGGCCGGTAGTGCGGCATACTGCCCGCCACCAACAGGCCGCTGCTTGAGGAGTCAAGCGATGTTGAATAGTGACTGGTGTGCTAACTTGAGGCCTGCTGCTACCATACTGCTCGTTATATATCATTTCTGAAGCAAAAAAAAAGTGGTTTAGAATCCGGAAATATTTGAAACCTTCTTTCTCAACATTATGTAATATTTTTTTATAATGTAGTTAATTTATCACATACATCAAGCACGGCACATGACAACTCAAAACGCTCACTGCAGTCTCATTCATTACTAGTTGGTTATTCTTGTGAATGTAATAACTATTCCATATTTCAATTTCCGACTTTGAATCTCAGCAATCGTAAACATAAATACAGATAAAATAATACGTACCTCAACAGAACTTAAAAACAAAAGAGTTTTAACTGGGCATGTAGGTCTACTGTTGCTTAGAAGATCACAACTGTGCGAAATGAGACACGTTCTTACCTTTGTGATTTTACACCTCTTATTTAAGGTTCTACACAACAATGGGAGTTGAATTAATCAAGTATAATTTCGGTATCTACTCACGGCAATTTGTCAGACAGCGTTTTCGCAAAGTTGCCTTCCATTTTGGTGCTAAATATTTGGAATGTGCCGAGGCTGGCCACCGGCATATGACTAGTGACGTCAATCTAATGAGAGAGCGTTCTGCCTTCACGTAACAGCGGCCGCTAAAGTTACTAATTTAATACTAAAATAACTTTGTCAAAACCGATTTTTATGCAACAAATGGCACATTTTTATTTTCATACGCATATACAAATGTGTTTGTATCATTTTCACCTATATTTGCGAAATGTGCATGTTGCCTATTGTGTCACATTTCTTTTATTTACAGCTATATGTTGACACAACCTTGAAATAATTTACTTTAACATAAAAAAACCATCACCAACAACCACCTATTAAAGCCATCATTTAAGAAGTTTGGAAGTTGAGCCAAATATTAGAGCATAGACTAAAGATGAGGTAGACCTCTTATTCCTCTTCTGTGTATGTACCTACTGACCTACATCAGATTAACACATCTGCCAACGCCACATGGCCAACATTGTCGTTTATCAATATTAGAGCTAGTTACAAAAATAATAATAATAACCCACAATTGGACTACAGCCCGGTGGCGATCTCTCTCATATCTCCCCTACCCTACCAAACTCCACTTCCATGCCCCTCCTGAAGTTTGCAACCCCCCTTTCAGATACCAATTCCTTCCTCAACACATTCCACTCCCTCAAAAGCATAGACTGCCTAACCCACTACATTATCCTCCCCACCCTCTGAAACTTCACACTGTTGAGTCCTCTCCCTCTAAACACCCCCTTACTTAACTAGCAGCGTAACCTTCCCCACCTTCCTCACTATTCACCACCTTGTACATCCTGACCAGCCTTTCAACTTTCCTTCTGTCCTTCAATGAGCTCCACGCCATTTCTTTTATCATCACTGATGGCCTAAAGTTCTCTTCGTCCTCACGATCTTGCCCCTATCTTCTACACCTACCATTCACACATCTTGCTGCACTTCTTTGCACCTTCTCTAGCTCTCGCACCTTCACCTTCACATACAGGTCCCATGCTGCTGCCGCATATTCTAACATAAGCTGTACCATTGTTCCATATGCCCTCTCCTTCACCTCACTGCTGACTCCCTTCAGAACATTTATCAACATACCTAAAGCCCGTCTTCCCTTTGAAACCACTCTTTCTACTTGTTTTTTCCATCTGAGATCTCCCTGCAATAAAATCCCTAGATACTTATATTTTGCTGCTTCTTCTATCGCTGGATCCTCCCATCCTTACATCCGTGCTTATCACCTTCTTCCTTGTAAACCTCACTACCTTAATTTTTCTTAAATTTATCAACATTTTATTCTCCATGGTCCACACCCATATCCTTTCAATGTCTGCCTGCAAGTTTTCACCCCCCTCCCCTCTAAGCATTCAATACACAATCATCAACTAACAACTACATTTTTTCCCTAATCTCCAAACCCATGTAACTTGCAATAAAGGTAAACAACAAAGGTCCCAGCATGCTTCCCTGTGGCACCCTTGATGTAACCTCTCCTTCCTCCGACATTGCCTCCCCCACTTTCACCTTCTTTCCTCGTACTCTGAGGAAGTCCCCAATCCATTCCACGACCCAATTGTCCAGTATCAGCTCATCCACTTTCTTCATCAAAGTTCCATCGGGCACCTTTTAAAATGCCTTCTCAAAATCAAAGAAGCAGGCATAACCCTGCTTCCCCCCATCAACTGCCTGCACCAGATCCTCTAACAGCCCAGCCAGCTGCGTCTCACATGAGCATCCTTTTCTGAAACCATGCTGTGACTCCTCCAACCAATTGCTTGCGTATTGGGACCACCAATGCATCCTTCTAACCTTGTGGTAACTTACCCTCTCCTAAGACTTGCTGAACAACACCTCCTAACATTTAACTAACTCCCTTCCACCAAACTAAAGTGCTGCATTACCTTTCCCGGCTGGTCGCACTACTTTACTGCTCTTCAACCCACTGATTATCATTTCTATCTCCAATTCCCTCATCTTAAACTTACTAAACAACCCATTATCCCTTTTAGCCTTCCTATTCCAATCCTCCTTTGCCTCAAACACTCACAAATACTGGCCTTGCAGCACCTCCAATTTTTCTTGTTCATTTGATGCAGTCCTGCCATCCCTGCCTTTCAGCAGAGGTATCCTATCTTCTCCTCACATTACCTTCTTGAAATGCATAAACCATTATTTTCTTTTTCCTTCTTCCACCATCTTCCCTAAAACTATATCTTCACCTATTTGATCTTCCTTTCAAGTTCCCTAAAAATTTTTTTCATCAATTCCTTAGCTCTAGTAATCGCTTCATTTCTCCACTTGGCATGTAATTGTCTAACTTCCATTTCATTTATAGAATCTCCTGTCCATAATATGGTGGATCTCCCCCAGACCGTAATCGTTTCTTTGGCATAAATTCCTCGAACATAACCTCTAGGTCCCTCTACACCGGGTTAGTACACACCTGTGAGGGTCCTTGTCTTCCCAGGCAGTAATTATTAGTTGGTTCTGGGTAAAAGGTAGCTAGCCGACCCCATCAATGCCTTCATTAATAATGGCATTTTACCCACGTGCGCACATGATAAACAGTGATAAACCATTTGGTTCATATCAAATTTTTTAAAAATGTTAAATAAAAAACTTCAACCAACTTGAATTTAATCAAACTGCATTACAAATTGGTAAAAAGAAGTATGCATACATCTCAACGCATTTGTTTACAAATCAGTTCCAACCTAACACAATCTAAAAATCAAACCGTGCCGTTTTCGCAATACATGTTGGCAGAAAAGCAGTTCAATGTGGGGCTTGTAGAGTGAAATTTTTTCCCTCTGCGATTGGGACATGGAAATTCGTTGTGCGCAGCCAGTGACATCAGACCAATTCATCGTTAGTCTATAAACAAGTTTCCTGCTGCTGTATGACACCAGGTTGCGCTGCTATCGTCAGTTCGATAATGTAAATCTTTCTGTAAATTTGGTTAAGGTTCAGATTTCCCTTTATGGCTGTATAGTAAAATAAGGCCAGCGCTATGTTTGTTTTATGTTTGTTTTTTCCAGTGATGATCACCTATGTTATGTCGTTAGTGATAGCTACAGAGAATTTAATCTGCTCATAATAATTTTCTCTTCTAAAGGTAACCACTCGAAATATTATTATTTTTAGTATAATATGTAAATTTTACCTTTCAATAACAAGAAAATGGTAAAACCTTAATTCTATAATTTTAGCCCATAATGTCTATTCCAATATGAATCACTGTGTGTAACAGTAATACACTGTAATTATTTAGAATATATGCTTTTCCTTAAAAGAAAAACTTGATAATTAGGTAATTATCTAGTTTAGGGGCTTTTCTGAAAAACACAATAAAAATTTAAAATTATGATATATTTCTACTCTACTAATGATGCAGAACACGAAAATGCTAGGGGCATTAACATCCGACTAATTTCGTAATATGTGCCCACCTAACCTAACAAAACCTAACCCCACGATGGGCGAATCACTATTTTACATTTTTAAACTAACCTAGGATTGTTGGGTTTTACACTAACCTATGATGTTAGGGTTTTAAACTAACCTAGGATAGTAGGGTTTTACACTAACCTAGGATGTTTGGGTTTTATACTAACCTAGGATGTTTGGGTTTTACACTAACCTAGGATGTTTGGGTTTTACACTAAAATACGAATGTAGGATTGCAGGGATTTAAAAGGAACCTAAAACACACCAAAAGAATGTAAATTGCCTCACCTAGGTAGGGGGCTGGTATAATTCCTCTTGACGTTAATAGACACAAACAAACATATTTCGCAAGTTTTTTTTAATATGTTCTACTTATTTTAACACTACGGCCGCTTCAATATCAACTAGGTAAGCTATGCTGAATTCATTAAAACAACTTTTGTTGGCATAAAACGTTTCGTTCATAAACGTAAACAAACTGTCAGAAACAGTCATCTCACAAACTTGTTCAATTTTTTAAAATATGTTGCACTTATTTTAAAGTAATGCCCCTAGTATATTCGTGTTCTGCATCATTAGTAGAGTAGAAATATATCATAATTTTAAATTTTTATTGTGTTTTTCAGAAAAGCCCCTAAACTAGATGATTACCGATAATTATTCAGAGTAGCGCCTTTTCTGTAAATAAAAGAAAAAATAACCGAAAGTGGTACATTTCCATTCTGCTAATTACACAACACGAATTTACTGGGGACATTAACGTATTTGCAATACGAACCACAATTACAATATTGGGGAAGGCTATGAAGATCAGGGAAATTGTGGGGTAAAATCACTAAAAAATACAAAATCACCTCAATTTAACATTCGTCCACTCAATTTCGTCATATGTGCCCACCTAATCTAACTTTACCCAACCCCACGGTGAGTGAATCACTATGTTATATTTTTAATCTCACCTAGGATTTTATGTTTTAATTAAACCTAGGATAATAGGCTTGTAATCTAACCTTGGATTATAGGGTTTTAATCTAACCTAGGATTATATGGATTTAATCTAACCTAGGTTTATAGGGTTTTAACCTAACCTACGATTTCATTCTAATCTATGATTTTAGCGCATTAATCTAACCTACGGTTTTACTCTAATCTAGGTTTTTTGGGTTTTCAAGTAACGTTATAACGTACCGGGCGTATATGCATTAACTCACCTAGGTACGCGTCCGGTATAATTCCACTGTTCTGGGCCAATTCAACTACTGTTGTGATGCACTAGAAACCCAACCAGTAGTGGCCAATACAGCGTTAATTCAATGGACTGGCAAACGTACAGAAGCACTCGTATTCTTCAGTCATTCTTCACCATTTTTCAATCACAAGCCTTCACATGGACGAGTTCAGACGTCACAAACCACGCGTACACAATACTATGCTCACCACGATCCACACACTATTCCATATACCAGGCAACTAAACGCTGTTCGCACCTGCGCAGATAGCATTACATGGCTATTCAATATGTCGTCCTATGTAAACAAAGCGGCCGAACTGCTCGTACTTTTATCTATTTTATTTAGTACATTCTACTTATTTAACCATTATGCCCTCCTCAATATTAAAAAGGTAAGCTGTGCAGAACCCCTTTATGTTACTTTTGTGGGTCTACGACGTTTCCTTCAGAAAAGCCCGTATTCTGAATAATTACTGGCCACTTCAGAAAGACAGATTTTTCAGTCACGACATAGCATTAAAAATACCAGTGGACCTCTTCCATCTTCTAGCAATGGATTGTGTTAGTTCTGAAATTCAACCTATGTGCAAATATTCCAACACAGGGCTTTATTGGGATAAGTCATGTGGTGTAGATATGGTGCAGGAAGCCATGGCTACTATTTGTAACATTTTTTTTGTAACTTGTGGAACAGGGCCGTGATATCTGGAGAAATATCTTGGCATGACACAACTGTCATTATACTTTTTTAAATGTTTGTTTGTGAACTAAGGTATTGGTTTGGATTTGTTCAACTTTAAAGGAAAGAAAACTGTTCACAAATATAATTTTAAAAATTCCATCAGACTGACTGCCTATTTCTTGTACACATGTGACAAAATAGCTCAGCCACATGCCATTTTCACTTTTAATACGTAAACACACTGAATGCAGGTTGTATTTCCAGTTGTTTCCCTTTAATAGTTGGGGTAACTCGGATATGAGCGAGGGCCTCAAGTTTTTACGTACCTCGTCTATTTCTATACTTTGTGAGCGTGTGTTTTTAATTGCTGGTTACAAGAAAGTGGTTCCNAGGTTGTATTTCCAGTTGTTTCCCTATAATAGCTGAGGAAACTCGGATATGAGCGAGGGCCACAAGTTTTTACGTGCCTCGTCTATTTCTATGCTTTGTGTGCACGTGTGTTCAACAGCTGGATACAAGAAAGTAGTTCGAGTGTGATTGATTTTCAAATGTTTTCCTTCCATATCAGCTCTCATCTGGTGATCGAGAGATAACACTTTAAACATATTAAAAGGGGAATTTTTTTCTTAACTGAAGGATTCCAGTTATACTGCATTTCAGAAGTAGTATAGGGTCCAGAAAGTGATCAACTTGCTTTTACCATGTAATTGGTAGAATTTGGAAATTGTAGATTCAAATAAAATTATTAAGAAAGGTTTATAAGCTGGTGTTGGTATACGAACATCATGCTTAGTTAAACTTGTTGGCATTCTCCGTAAACTCTTGTATTCTAAAGTACTGAGTGAAGTGGGAAAACTGTTTTCCAACTATTGCTCCAATAGGAGCCTCTGGTTGAGCGTAATTTGCGTAGATATTACAGTTTGTAAGTGTGTAATGTAGTCTGGAATGTGTCGGTGTTCTGCCATCAGTGTTTACCTCGCAGAAGACAGTCTAGCTACGAGCAGGAAGTTAATATTGTTTGTTAAGAGCACTAGTTATTGAAATGCTTGAACATTTAACACTATTACCGTTGTCTTTAAGCAGAGAGCACGTTCTCATGCTAACAAATGTAAAGTTAGACAAAGCTGTGTATGTTACTGACGAATGTCATAGTTGCCAGTTACCCAAACAAGCTTACATAAACATATGTAGATACGTGAAGATGCGGAAGGTGAACTATTATAGAGGAGAGGAGAAGCTAAAATAATAGTCTCTCGTAGAACATAAAATTGGTTATATATATATATATAATTAATTAATTTTACTTACATTGTGCAGTGAAAAATTTGTTAAGTGACAAAAATTGTATAATAAAATTTTGAAAGTGTTTTCAAGTATTTGAGGTTAATTTAATTATGTTCTTTAATCAAACCTTTATTAATTGTATTTAATCTCTTTCTTCGGTCATTTTATGGTTTTTCCTACCTACATTAATTATTTGCGTACGTAATAATATTTTATTTTAGTCACGCCAAAGAAGTATAGCTTCTAATGCATGTACATAATTTAATTTATTCTAATTACAGATTTTATAACAAAATCTAGTTTACCCTGTTTTCTGTTACTGTTACAATAGATAATATAGTGGAAATCACCTGCTTGCCGTCTATGACAATATTCCTTGAAACTCACTGAGAATTACGTCTAACAAACATTGTGTAGTGTTACTGCAGATTCCATAATATATTATGTTGGTTAATCAGTAGTTGGTATTTGCTAACCAGTTTTGACCAAACTTTACTTCTCTGTTGGCAGTGTAAGATTGCATCTCTGTGACCCTGTGATATTTTGGAAAATATACAAAACTCTTGGAGTTCTCTCCGCCAAGTACAGTGCAGACTTATACAACAATACTATTTTACATAAAATGAAAGCTATCGTTAATGCGTATATCATAATTTCTTGCAACTTAATGTTTTTAATAACCTGATATGTATTAGAACAAAACTACTGTATTTATCTGCTGAGAATGAGAACAAAACAAAGTACAGAAAACATTGTCTTTCAGAAATAGCTCTACCATTGCCAGTCAACACCGTCAAGATTCTCTAAACCAGGAAGGAGTATGCGAGTATTATACAAGTGACATAATTTGGGTGCTGTACAAACATCTGTTTTTGCCTCTTTTTTTCTTAGGATACAATGTCCCATAATGACTTTGAGCTCAGCGAGTGGCATTTACTTGTGATGTGACAACTGTGAGGCTGTGTATTGGATAAGAACTACACGTAGCTGCTGTATGTTATCAGAGGAAGTAATGCAGATGTGCTGTGAAGGTTGTGTATTGGATAAGAACTACACGTAGCTGCTGTATGTTATCTGGGGAAGTAATGCAGATGTGCTGTGAAGGTTGTGTATTGGATAAGAACTACACGTAGCTGCTGTATGTTATCTGGGGAAGTAATGCAGATGTGCTGTGAAGGTTGTGTATTGGATAAGAACTACACGTAGCTGCTGTATGTTATCTGGGGAAGTAATGCAGATGTGCTGTGAAGGTTGTGTATTGGATAAGAACTACACGTAGCTGCTGTATGTTATCTGGGGAAGTAATGCAGATGTGCTGTGAAGGTTGTGTATTGGATAAGAACTACACGTAGCTGCTGTATGTTATCTGGGGAAGTAATGCAGATGTGCTGTGAAGGTTGTGTATTGGATAAGAACTACACGTAGCTGCTGTATGTTATCTGGGGAAGTAATGCAGATGTGCTGTGAAGGTTGTGTATTGGATAAGAACTACACGTAGCTGCTGTATGTTATCTGGGGAAGTAATGCAGATGTGCTGTGAAGGTTGTGTATTGGATAAGAACTACACGTAGCTGCTGTATGTTATCTGGGGAAGTAATGCAGATGTGCTGTGAAGGTTGTGTATTGGATAAGAACTACACGTAGCTGCTGTATGTTATCTGGGGAAGTAATGCAGATGTGCTGTGAAGGTTGTGTATTGGATAAGAACTACACGTAGCTGCTGTATGTTATCTGGGGAAGTAATGCAGATGTGCTGTGAAGGTTGTGTATTGGATAAGAACTACACGTAGCTGCTGTATGTTATCTGGGGAAGTAATGCAGATGTGCTGTGAAGGTTGTGTATTGGATAACAACTACACGTAGCTGCTGTATGTTATCTGGGGAAGTAATGCAGATGTGCTGTGAAGGTTGTGTATTGGATAACAACTACACGTAGCTGCTGTATGTTATCTGGGGAAGTAATGCAGATGTGCTGTGATGGTTGTGTATTGGATAAGAACTACACGTAGCTGCTGTATGTTATCTGGGGAAGTAATGCATATGTGCTCTGAAGGTTGTGTTTCAGACACAGTAGCAGTGTATATTTCATTCTCGGTTTCTTCCAATGTTTTGAAACAAACTTTTGAAAAATCACCCTAGGAGTAACATGTCAACCGGTTTTTTCAATAACTTGTAATCACCAATATGTAACACTGTGAACTTAGTTTCTTATATAACTTGTAATATTTATTTTGTATTAAATATGAATTAAATACAGTGAGAGCACCGATGTTTTGTCAACAGCTAGTAAGAAATAGTTCACAGTTAAAATATTGTTTTAAGCTAGTTTTTTGGGAAATTAAATGTTGTCTATTGATATATTAAATTTTTTAGGTAGCACTAAAGGAAACATATTTCATTATTATTATTAAAATTTTGGTGCATAGGCCCCAGTGACATAGTGTTTTAATTTTGTCCAAAGAAAAAACTGGAATAGACGGAGCATGTCTCTGTCTCTCTCTCTATCTCTAGATGAAGCGTTACTTTCTCTTCTTGTGAAAAATACTTAAAATTAACCACATCAAGTTTGTGCATGTGTTTTTTTAAACCTACCTAGGCAAGTTACGATAAGATACATCTGTTTTTCCACAGTAGGAATAAATATACTGTAACGTGTGTCATGACCGCTGTGTGTGAAAGAGTATTGTTGCTATTACGGTACGTTGGGCAAATGTGTGTCATTGCAAATATTGGACTTGCGATAGCTTTTAACCATGAATTGTTTTTGTGACTTAATTAATGGTTTTTTAAAGTGTTTTAAAGCTTTATGTTTATTAATCACAATGTTTTAACTGTGCCCTAAGTGTTTGAAACACAATTGTGTATTGTCCTTACACGTCTGTGATTTGAATGTTTGCCACAATCCGAACAAATTACTAAACCAAGCCAGATAAATTTCAATTAATAATTAAATAAACCTAGAAAACAGTAGGTTCCAATGCATAGAAATGTGAGCGGATATAGATGTTACGGTAGANTACGGTAGGCCTATTTGTGTGCATGTTCACCACTATCATTTCAAGTTTGTCCCTGCTACATACAAAAAATAAGCGACATGAGTTGCATGTTTGAATTCACTGTGTCTTTTTGTTGAACTGGTTGTTCCTTCGTTTTAATTTTTATTGCAACTGAGGCCATCCTTTTAACGAAATAACGCAACTTCTTCTGCAGTTGTAACAGTGTTGAACACAGTCACAGCAAAATATTAACATGTACGTGTAATGTACTATGTCATGTTAAAAAATATGTTAACAATGTAAAATAATTACCGTAAGAACTGTTGTCAATACAGACATTGTTAAAAAATCATAATACTGACCTAAACCTGGATATAGGCCTAAAGTAAACATTCTTACAAAATGGTTTTAGAAATATTACAGAATTCTTAAAAAGCTGAAAACAGTAAACAAAGCATTTGAGAGATAAAATATAGAAGTCGCATGGCAGTATTTATGTTTATATGTAGAAGAAGGACACGTAATCGGTAACCAAAAGTAGAACTTTAGCAGGGCTTCACAAAAGTTTGAATTTACCTTGAATGGCCTATAATGCAGGGGATATACTCCAATGTGTGGTGACTGTGTGATATGTTTCAGTGCGAGGGCGACTATCAACATCCAGACTCCAGTACTGTGGCTGTCGTGAAGGAGGAGATAACCATAGAAGAGAACCCCATTGACATTGAAGATGATGGCACAGGTAATTGTATCTATTAACTATAGAAACTTTACAAAAATTGCAAAGCTTGAGTAACTTTGTTTTTATGTTACCATCCTACTTAAAGTTGTTAGAAATACCTATATTGTAAATTATATTTATGTTATTATGACATTTAGCAAAATTTTTACATTTTTAGAAACTTAGTTGGCAGTTTAATACAGTCAACTCTTGACACTAAGACCTGGGAATAGTGACCTCGAAATAACAACCAGTTTCTGGGTAACTGCATTTATTTTGGTTGTTACACGTTTTGATTCTCTTTGCCACTAATGTACAACTCTGAAGTGAGTAAGGTACATGACTATCCACCCCTTCTATCAAGGTCGCCAATGTTAACTCACATGCACCTGCCGTTGCACACCTGTGTTACCAAACCCAGAGACAGCTCTTTGTGAGACAACCTGACAATATAAACACACGACTGAACTGCTGAAAGGAGGAATAAAGACACTATTTCTTTGACATGGCTGGAGCAAATAAATTAATTAAGATTTCATATCCTGGTACAGTTTTTTTTTCACATGGGAAGGATATTAGGGAAATAGATTATGCGGAAAACTTTGTGTCGTTTACAAATATAACATTATTTACTAATCTGTTTTTTAAATCTCTTTTCTGACAATGTGTTCCTAGGAAACCAATATCCCTAAAGTAGTATGAAATGGGGCATTCGAAGACAGCGTGCTTGCAGGGAGGCAGGAGGCGACCTTGAGAAGCTTGGTAAGGAAATGACGAACTTCATGCGTTTGCATTCCACTGCGACGGCGGCCATCTTGGCAGCAAGTGCCAACGGTGGCCATCTTGGCAGCCAGTGCCAAAATGTGCAAAAAATTTGCAAAATTGCAAAAATTTATTTAAAAAAATAAATTTTTTTTAAAATTATTTTTTCATAAAATAATTTTTAAAAATTAGTTTTTTCAAATGAACTTATGAAAAGTATCAACATTTCAAAAGTCTCAACTTTTCAAAAGTTCCAAAAAATTTCAAAAGTTCCAAAAAATTTCAAAAGTTCCAAAAAATTATTTTTTCTAGAACATTCCATGGTGGCCATTTTAGAATCTTTAGGCCGACGCCACCAAGGTGTAAGCCATGGGGGGGGGCGAATCCCTAAGACGACGCCAAGGCGAAGCTGGCTGGCAAGATGGCCGCCGCGAAGAGGAATTGTGCCCGCCGGCTGGCAAGATGGCCGCCTGCGGACTCCCTAGGCCAACGCCAAGACGATGCAGGCTGGCAATATG
>NQII01010167.1:6347-41109 GCA_002778355.1 Clitarchus hookeri | reverse complement strand
TCCGACCACAACGAAGATCAGAGGGAAGTCGAGGCCGACGGTGATACGGAGCAGCTTGTGTCACACACTGACGTGACAGCAGCTCTTGACCTTGCCCTACGCTACGTCGAGCAACAGTCGAAAGCCATACCAGCTGACGTGATGTATATGAGGCAATGGTGCAATATTGCTACGTCCAGCAGACTTTCTTCATTACGCCAGAAAAGACTAACTGATTATGTGAACATGGCACAAATAACATCTGTTAGGGTCATTATTAAGTTTAGGAGCGTTTCTGTAAAACAATAAGTAACCCCCAAAAATTGGTATATTTCCTCTCTACTAATTACGCAGATCACTAATATACTAGGGGCATTAACGTACAATTAATTTCTTAATATGTGCCCACCTAACCTAACAGAACCTAACCCCACAATGGGTGAATTACTATTTTCCATTTTTAAACTAACCTAAGATTTCAGTGTTTTAAACTAACCTAGGATTTTAAGGTGTTAATCTAACTTAGGTTAGTTGAAAACCCAAAAACCCTAGGTTAGTTTAAAAATGTAAAATTATGATTCACCCATCGTGGGATTAGGTTCTGGTAGGTTAGGTGGGCACATATTAATAAATTAGTCATACATCTATGCCCCTAGTATATTCATGTTCTGCATAATTAGTAGAGTGGAAATATACCACTTTTGGGGGTTTTTTTTTTACAGAAAAGCCCCTAAACTTAATAATTACCACTGTAAGTAATATAATTACCGTTTACATACAATGTATAAAGATACAGACGACTAATAAACTGAATATGGGGTTGCATTTTTGTTTTGATTTTTTCCAACCTACTGTATTTTTGTTTGTTCGGATTAGCGGGACTCTACTGTATATTCATTCTCACAACAATAGTTATTATTCAACTTCCATGGAACTGTGCTCGGCTTGAATTCTGCTGAAAATGGCAGTGTTTAATATCGTAGCCAAAACAGATTCGTTAGTTGTTGGAAACTCTCCATCAATTATACTTGAATCTGCCATGGATTTAATTCCACTTTCACTGATTGCATTCACTAGAGGGCCTGGAATTTTCAATGATATAAAATAGATCTAATTTTGTAATTTCATAATATTTATAGGTTTTCCACAGCCTGATNGCCTGGAATTTTCAATGATATAAAATAGATCTAATTTTGTAATTTCATAATATTTATAGGTTTTCCACAGCCTGATGAAGGTAACGACACAAAAAGTCTCTTTGTGTAAATATTCGTGAAAGAGAATAATCTTGTTGTAATTTCGTATAAAAAGTAAGACCAAGTGATTGTATGAATACAAATCTTCATGTGAGTACAACAGTTTTGTGTTTCTTGTATATATCAACTGACCTGTGGCAGTTTTGCCCAGACTGATTTCTGATCAGGTCACATAATTGGGATTTCCATTCATTTGNCAACAATAGTTATTATTCAACTTCCATGGAACTGTGCTCGGCTTGAATTCTGCTGAAAATGGCAGTGTTTAATATCATAGCCAAAACAGATTCGTTAGTTGTTGGAAACACTCCATCAATTATACTTGAATCTGCCATGGATTTAATTCCACTTTCACTGATTGCATTCACTAGAGGCCCTGGAATTTTCAATGATATAAAATAGATCTAATTTTGTAATTTCATAATATTTATAGGTTTTCCACAGCCTGATGAAGGTAACGACACAAAAAGTCTCTTTGTGTAAATATTCGTGAAAGAGAATAATCTTGTTGTAATTTCGTATAAAAAGTAAGACCAAGTGATTGTATGAATACAAATCTTCATGTGAGTACAACAGTTTTGTGTTTCTTGTATATATCAACTGACCTGTGGCAGTTTTGCCCAGACTGATTTCTGATCAGGTCACATAATTGGGATTTCCATTCATTTGTGTAAAATTTTGTACAACTTCGATTCGAGAAAATTTGGTACATAAAAGTGAACACAGAAAAACTATCAATTGTTGAAGGACGCGGTCTCGACGACAGAGAATAGAAGTGGAATGTATCCTAAAATGTCAAATAATGCATTTTCAGAAACAACCGCATATACATCCTCAATAGGAGCTCCAGGCCATTGTCGCACTTCTGAACTTCTACGAGAGATTCCGGCAGAACAAGATAGAAGTACTGGAGCTGCTGCATCGATTGTTAGATGCAAATGTGTCATGGCGCTGGACTGAAGCACAAAGTAAGGTATTTCAAAATGCCGAGCCACAGTCGGAGCAGGCCCTAATGTACTATGACCTCAGTATGTAGTCAATTTCGAACTGTGTCGCCTTAAGAGGATGGGGTAGGAGTGATACTGATCCACTAGGGACAGAAACCCCAAAGGCATTTGACNTAACTGTGTCGCCTTAAGAGGATGGGGTAGGAGTGATACTGATCCACTAGGGACAGAAACCCCAAAGGCATTTGACACTAGAACCATCCAGAAGCGGAGTGGAACTACACACAGGTAAACAAATATGTCCTGACTCTGGTTCTTTTTAGTAAAAAAGTTTAAGGATAGAAAGTTCAAGATAGTGACAGCTTAAACCAGTCTTGCAGTATCATGTTCCGAGATGATGATTTTGATTTGTAATACGGAGATCCACCCGCCAGGACACCAGATCAACAATGTTCTTAGCAGACTGTCGCTCCAGGTACTGCAGTTCGAGGCACCAGCACCAAGTGATACTATCACGTGTTCTCCCACACGAACAACAAATCAAGAAAGTGCTTCCGAATGCACGAACAGCAAAGAACGTGAACACCGCACAGCTAGTAGAAAGAGAATACAAGACGAAAACACCTGCCACTGGCCAGATTCAATAGTAACAATTAGCAATTGAAATCCACGAAAAAATGCAGACACGCAAAACAAGACATCGGACAAAGAAAACACATGGCACCAAACAAACGAGCACAAGAATCCAAACCAAACACAACTGCGGTTACGAAGAGCTTAATTACCAAGCACAAAAGAAAACTTCCATTAGACCTTCACTTGTTTAACGCATATAAGTTTATTGCGCGCCATCCGGCATACAGGAGTTATCGCACACGCTGATGACAAACCATTAAAAGATTCCGAAGACGTTAAACACGCGGCCTATATTCACTAATAATTATGCACAACACAACTCAACCAGAGAATATAATGTCTACAATATTAACATCATATCTATAACCTTCCAAGAAAACCTATCAAACAACGGAAATCGCTACAAAAGCCTTCAACATGAAAAAAAGGTAATGCTTGACAAAGATGAAACACGCAAACTAGTATAGCATTTTGAAAGAGTGGAAACTCGGTTTTAAAATCTTATCATAAAAAAATAACAAAATGAGCTACTGCGGCGACAAATTCGGAACCACGGCAAATAATTTTACTAATCACTTGCGTGTTAGGAAAAAAAAAGATTTTTCCTAATTTTGTTTTTAATTGGAAGTACGCTTTTTATCCTTGATGTTAAAGACAATGCAAAGTTGCGGTGTTGAAAGGTATAAAAATATGGTGCGACTGCCAGAGAAGAGAATGCCATAAGATTGTATTATATTTATTACCCAGGATGCCAGCTGACAGAGCATGAGGTGAACATGGCAAGGTCGACCACTCAAAGTGGCCAATCTCCTCTCCGCGAAGTCTTCTTGATCGTGTGAGGAGGAAAGACTTCTCTAAAACTCGATGTAGACACTTACACCACGCCTATCAACCCTACATCCAGGTGCATATTTCACTCCACCGTAGGCCTCTACCTAGGATATGCGAGTCGGCACACTAATACTTAGTTCCCTTTAGCGCCGTACCAGAAAACACACAAAATAATAATACATAGAATTAAGTTGCATACTGATTTACAGAACTCACACAAACAGTAGTGCGGAAGCTGAAATAACAATACAGATAAAGTCTATTGCATTTATGGCTGGCAAGTTAATAAAACATGAGTGCCCCGGAGATCGCGACCGTCACGTCCTCACCCTTCGAGTATGGTAGATAAATTAACATCATGACAGCGCACCAGTGAATGGGTGGATTGCTCATACATACTTTTGAGAAAATTATTATTATCTTAGAATTGAGCCATTACCGTACAAAGCAACAAGCATTAAAATTCACAAATAAAAAAATAGTAACGAAAATTATCAAGGAGATAAACAAACACTGATACAAGAACACAACGCATTAACAAGAACATGAAATCCAGTTCTGAATGTCTTGGCAAGTCCACAATAAATCGTTAGATCTGCTAGATAAAAAGAAAGGAAATGGAGCACAAAACAAACAAATCAAAATACTTGAAATTAAAACTAATAATAGTGTTCTAGACCAATGGCACCCATGTCGGCCCAAGTAAAAGACAGCCTTGAATATTGTCTAGTAGGGATATTAAAGTGCATGGAACAAATGGTCGCAGAGACACATGAGGCAGGATGGTTCACATTACCCACCTCCTCCCTGTGGGAGACTGTTTGTCTGCCAGACACTCTGACATCTTCTAGATGCCAGGCACAGCAAGGGGGTGCTGCCCCCTGCCTCCTGGGCTGGGGATCAACTGCTCGATGACACCCAATGGGCATCGCAGCATCACCCACAAGGATGTTGTCCCAGAACAAGCCATTGGTTTGGGTGCCCCAAAAGGTAAGCCTATTAGGGCTAGTCGGAGGGGGTTACATGGCATGGGCATCGCAATACTACAGTCTGCCTCGGCCGGTCTAGTAGGACCGAATGTGGGCCACCGGGTGCCTCCACATTGCCAGCTGCTTCACTGGTCAGCACTTGGCTGCCAGGAGTCATGGATGGTAGCAGGCACTTAAGAGTGCCATAGGGGGTAGACCCATCACAGTCGTCTCTTGGAGCAGCTGTAGGTGAGGGCATTTGGTTGTCGGGGTCGGAATTGAGGGTGAGGTGCATTGCAGTGCCGGAGGTGCCAGGATAAAGGTGAAAGTCTTCACGGTGCACCAGAATGCATCGCATCTTCTTGTGGTGCATGATATAGGTGGTTCTGCCACTAGTCCTGGTGATGGGGGGTGACCCACTACACCTCGAGGAAAACCTTACACAATATATATTTTTTCGCAGAAGACAGGGGGTGCTCCAACACATACACAAGCTGCCTCAGGTGAAACCAGCGAAGCAGTTATTGGGTGTTGGGCAAATACTGATGGATATAGCACTGCTCTAGCGCCTCACCTAGAACGCAATTGTGCCACATTTTCCATGTCGCATTGACCTCATATTCACCAACATTGCTCGTCCACCTGCAGGCGAACTTTTCAAGTAGCACTAGATTACATCCTTGTAGGCAGGCGACAAGTGACATGCCAGTGGTGGTGTTCGTAAAACGACGAAGGGTGAACAGGGCCGCAGGCATGTGGTTGGCTTAAGTCACATGGTCCGGCCCCATGCAGAGGAGAAGCTGTGTCTTGAGGTTCGAGTTCCTCCACTATATTGGGGTTGGTCCTGGGGTGGTATACTCCTGTGGTGCATGGTTGCACGTCCCACTGGGTGGTCAGCTTGCACCACTTCCAGTCGGAGAACTGTGTGCCATTGTCCATTAGCAGACTCCGAGGTACCCCTAATGGTGGAAGAACTCAGCCTTCAAGGCCTTGGCGGTGTTTCATACTCGCGCACTCCATACAGGTACGTCTCTACCCAAAGTGAGAACAAGTCGCCAACTACTATAATGAAGTGCTTCCTGAGTGCTGTCCGTGGGTAAGATCCCATTAGGTCCAGCGCGACTGTTATGAATGTCTCAGTTGAGAGGAGTTATTTATATAGGTATATGTAAAAATAAGCATGTTTTGGGGCACACGCACATGGAAAAAAATTTTTTTGAGAAGGTAGAAGTGGTAGCCAGGCCCTAGTTGAATTGGATGCACCAAAATACGAAAATAAAAAAAAATGTGGCATTTTGCCTCTTGAGGTTAGGGAAAAGGGAGTTTATATCTTCAACTAGTCCATATGACCTGTCACTGTGAGATAAGATACATATTGCTTCAAAAATAAATGCAGAAAAGTGTCAGCTGAGCGCTCTACATGTATATAATAAAATAGGAATCATGCTTTGAAATCAGTGCAAAACCACGAAGTAAAACTTTGGAATCACCTACCTGAGAGTTAAGAAAAGGAAATTACATATATTACGACCATTAAAAACAAAATAGACTAACTACACTGGAGAGTTTAAAAAAAATCTGGTATAGGCATGTGTATGCAAATAATAGATGTATGGAACCAATCAGAGTTACGCGATGCGATCCGCAAGGCCTAAATAAGACTACAAGCATCTGGCAAAGTTGCTAGATCGGTAGCTGCTGCTACAATGTCAGGTTATCATTAATAAATTGAGTTTGAATGTGGTGTTATAGTCGGCGCACGAGAGATGGGACATAGCATCTCTGAGGTACGCGTACGACCATTTCACGAGTGTACCGTGAATATCGAGAATTCAGTAAAACATCAAATCGTCGACATCGCTGTGGCCGGAAAAAGATCGTGAACGAATGGGACAAACGACAACTGACGAGTATCATTCAACTTGACTGACATGCAACCCTTTCTCAAATTGGCGCAGATTTCAATGCTGGGGCATCAAAACGTGCCAGGGTGAGAACTATTCAACGTACCATCATTGATATGGGCTTTCGGAGCCGAAGGCCCACTCATGTACCATTGTTGACAGCAAGACACAAAACTTTATGCCTCTACTGGGCCCGCCAACACCGCCATTGGACTGTTGATGACTGGAAACATGGCGCCTGGTCTGACAAGTCTCGTTTCCAACTGTGTCGGGCGAATGGATGTGTACGGAAATGGAGATATTCTCATGAATCCATGGACCCTACATGTCAACAGGGGACTTTTCAGCTGGTGGAGGCTCTCTTATGGTATGGGGCGTGTGCAGTTGGTGTGAACTGGGACCCCTGATACGTCTTTATACGACTCTGATAGGTGACAGATACGTAATTATCCTGTCCGATCACCTGCAACCATTGTGCATTCCGACGGACTTGNTACGACTCTGATAGGTGACAGATACGTAATTATCCTGTCCGATCACCTGCAACCATTGTGCATTCCGACGGACTTGGACAATTCCAGCAGGACAATGCGACAACCAACACGTCGAGAGTTGATACCGAGTGGCTCCAGGAACACTCTTCTGACTTTAGACACTTCCATTGGCCACCTAAATNGTCGAGAGTTGATACCGAGTGGCTCCAGGAACACTCTTCTGACTTTAGACACTTCCATTGGCCACCTAAATTGCCAAACATGAACATTATTGAGCATATCTTGGATGCCTTGCAGCGTGCTGTTCGGAAGAGATCTCCACCGCCTCGTACTCCTATGGATTTGTGGACTGCTCTGCAGGATTCATGGTGTGGATTGCCTCCTGCATACCTTCAGACATTGGTCGATTCCATGCCACGTCGTCTTGCGGCACTTCTGTGTGCTCGCGGGGGGGCCCTACACGATATTAGGCAGGTGTACCAGTTTCTTGGCTCTTCAATGTATAAGACCAAGANTAGACACTTCCATTGGCCACCTAAATTGCCAGACATGAACATTATTGAGCATATCTTGGATGCCTTGCAGCGTGCTGTTCGGAAGAGATCTCCACCGCCTCGCACTCCTATGGATTTGTGGACTGCTCTGCAGGATTCATGGTGTGGATTGCCTCCTGCATACCTTCAGACATTGGTCGATTCCATGCCACGTCGTCTTGCGGCACTTCTGCGTGCTCGCGGGGGGGCCCTACACGATATTAGGCAGGTGTACCAGTTTCTTGGCTCTTCAATGTATAAGACCAAGATTACGATGTCTTTACATTTCACATGACAAGTAATGAGCAAAACTTAAGCAGGCTATGCCTTGATTAATACGTTTCAAGGAAACCTATTACGATTTTTCACATAACATTAACATGATGGAAAATCTTGTCAATGTCTTACTTTTTTGTGGTAGGCAATACTTGACTCTACACCACGTGATCGCGCTGGCCAATCACAATTAAGAAAAAGTGTTGTGTTTTCTTTGATTTTCATTAATGTGTTTTTAATTTCGTGATTTAGTCTGCCCATACTTTTAATAAAAGTATAGATAAAACATATAATTGTAACTTTCTGCCAGGAATGAGGACTGAGGGTTAACTTAATTTAGGATTAAACTATTATTTTTTAAATTCGAAATTAGTTCATTATGTCTTTCGGAGGTGTAAAAATTCTTTAAAAGCTTGAATGAAATGCAAAATAATTGCCATTAAGTTTACCATTTTTAGTCGGCCTATTTCATTAAAGACAATAAAATTCCTCACCAAATAAAAATTTATTACCCACCATTTATTCTGTGTAGATTAAAATTTTTTCTCCGTCTTCCAGAAACATTTAGTTTTTAAGGTTATGAGGTAATCCTAATTGTTTTCATGGTTTATATAAATCATTATTGCCATACTTTCACAACCTTTCCTAGCCACATACAATTTAAAACAGAAATACTCCTGTACATTTGGAATTTTGAGTGTTTTCAATCTGAAAAGCAACAGAACTTAAAATCATCATATTTATACAGCACATGCTTACAATAATCATCGAAATACACCACCCAAAAAGACAATGTTTTACATACATGTGAAAGTGGAAAGTGATGAATTTTAAATTTACGGTAATATCATTACCACAGCCTAAAGCCCTTTTTTTTTTTTTATTGTAACTGCAATTATTATTGTAAATGTAAGATTAACACGAAATAAAAATATCAAAACTGACACTATATATTGCATCTGCTTACATGAGCAAAGGATGACGTTTCCACGAGCTCCTTGTGCCCAATTTGATTGCCGCAGTCACAACAATTACACCAGCTACACTGGGCCGCACCAACCNAATACTTGACTCTACACCACGTGATCGCGCTGGCCAATCACAATTAAGAAAAAGTGTTGTGTTTTCTTTGATTTTCGTTAATGTGTTTTTAATTTCGTGATTTAGTCTGCCCATACTTTTAATAAAAGTATAGATAAAACATATAATTGTAACTTTCTGCCAGGAATGAGGACTGAGGGTTAACTTAATTTAGGATTAAACTATTATTTTTTAAATTCGAAATTAGTTCATTATGTCTTTCGGAGGTGTAAAAATTCTTTAAAAGCTTGAATGAAATGCAAAATAATTGCCATTAAGTTTACCATTTTTAGTCGGCCTATTTCATTAAANGCCATTAAGTTTACCATTTTTAGTCGGCCTATTTCATTAAACACAATAAAATTCCTCACCAGATAAAAATTTATTACCCATCATTTATTTTGTGTAGATTAAAATTTTTTCTCCGTCTTCCAGAAACATATTGTTTTTAAGGTTATGAGGTAATCCTAATTGTTTTCATGGTTTATATAAATCATTATTGCCATACTTTCACAACCTGTCCTAGCCACATACAATTTAAAACAGAAATACTCCTGTACAGTTGGAATTTTGAGTGTTTTCAATCTGAAAAGCAACAGAACTTAAAATCAACATATTTATACAGCACATGCTTACAATAATCATCGAAATACACCACCCAAAAAGACAATGTTTTACATACATGTGAAAGTGGAAAGTGATGAATTTTAAATTTACGGTAATATCATTACCACAGCCTAAAGCCCTTTTTTTTTTTTTTTTAATTGTAACTGCAATTATTATTGTTAATGTAAAATTAACACGAAATAAAAATATCAAAACTGAAACTATATATTGCATCTGCTTACATGAGCACAGAATGACGTGTCCACGAGCTCCTTGTGCCCAATTTGATTGCCGCAGTCACAACAATTACACCAGCTACACTGGGCCGCACCAACCACAGCCGGCTAAGATTGTGTAGTGCAGGTTCTCAACAATGGAACTTGCTCCTTCTTGCCGACAAGGATTGCGTAACTGAAGAGACCGTCTTACTCACTTATTGAAAGAGGTAACTCTTTTAATTAAAGAAAAGCGATCAGCAAAATCAACTCACAAACGATAGGAACGAACAGTTCATATTGGCCCATTGAGTTAATCAAACCAGAATTTTGAATGGCTACCAAATAAAAATTAAACAATAACACCACCGAAACTACTCCTATCGTTAATATAGTAAAAAAATAATATCGAACTGCAAAAATTACAACAATAACTATTAAATGCCATGACCCACCTTAACAAATGTCGGCCGAGCTATTTNAAAAATGTCGGCCGAGCTTTTTGCACATTTTTAGCCTAAATCCCCCTAGGTGGCAGCAATGATAGCGATGAAGCAGGTGGATTCGAGAGCTGGAAGTCTCATATATCATACGAAGAGAGTGACCAAGTGTGCAAAGTGTTCTCCTCTGAATGGGGCAAGGCCTTAATAACCCCTCCTTAAACTAGNACGAAGAGAGTGACCAAGTGTGCAAAGTGTTCTCCTCTGAATGGGGCAAGGCCTTAATAACCCCTCCTTAAACTAGATTTCGCGGCACTTGGAAAATGCAGAGAGGAGGGAGTAGGCTGGTATCAATGTGGAGACCAAACAATATGCAGAGAATAATCTAGTCACCACTACCAGTATAAACGATGGGAAATCTTTACTATATGACGAGTTTCGTATGATATATCGCATTAAGTGATAGTCCACATAGTTTTTTAATTTAAAAATCTAGTTGCCGAACGACCTCCCTAAATTACCATCTAGTGGAGACGTTCTGTAAAATGGCGAGAGCCTGTCTTATATTAGATCAAGATTTAAGGATTTAAAATCGTATGTGGCTGAAAATTCACACATTACTGCAAAGATAATGAATTTTTAGAACTGAAGCCCTAAATCCAAGATTAATTATTGATTTTTCATTAATTTGTGTTTCTCAAANAGATAATGAATTTTTAGAACTGAAGCCCTAAATCCAAGATTAATTATTGATTTTTCATTAATTTGTGTTTCTCAAACATGGCTAGTAATTCTTATTCAGCACTACTTGTTTCGTTGCAATTACTAGATAAACACTAAGTTCAATACACCATATTTATTACTTTAGNTCTTATTCAGCACTACTTGTTTCGTTGCAATTACTAGATAAACACTAAGTTCAATACACCATATTTATTACTTTAGACATCTGGTAATTAATTTATTTCATAAACTTACGCCAACAATATCTTAGAAATGGTGATTACGCAATTAGAGATTGTAACAGTTCCGATTTTCAGGAACCGTTCCGGTACGTTTCAGTTCATCAAAAAGAATCGTTCATTTTAACAGTTCATTTCGGAACTTTTCATAACATACTCGACATCCGACTGACNAGATAATGAATTTTTAGAACTGAAGCCCTAAATACAAGATTAATTATTGATTTTTCATTAATTTGTGTTTCTCAAAAATGGCTAGTAATCCTTATTCAGCACTACTTGTTTCGTTGCAATTACTAGATAAACACTAAGTTCAATACACCATATTTATTACTTTAGACATCTGGTAATTAATTTATTTCATAAACTTACGGCAACAATATCTTAGAAATGGTGATTACGCAATTAGAGATTGTAACAGTTCCGATTTTCAGGAACCGTTCCGGTACGTTTCAGTTCATCAAAAAGAATCGTTCATTTTAACAGTTCATTTCGGAACTTTTCATAACATACTCGACATCCGACTGACCTGGACCACTCCTGCATGGNCGTGGACCACTCCTGCATGGTCTTGCACAGCCACTGTCATCATGTCATCGGCCCACATTGGCTACGTGCATGTTTAATGAGGCGTAGAGTAGCAAGGCTAGGGTATTTGAAGTGTTATATATAATTTTCTGAGTGAAATTGTTTGTTTAATCAAGTGACATGGGAAATTATTAGACTTTCTTTCAAAATGACAGTTTCGGACGTGGAGTGCCCCAAAACTTAACAGACCTAAATTTCCCCTGTGCACTGCAAGGCACTTCATTACATAATCTTGTTTGTATGTCAATTCGTGCTTAATTAAGAACTCTTAACTCCCTGCAGGATTAAGAAAACTCGCTCAGAACGTTTCAGTTTTTTTATGTGTATATGTTTCGAGTTCTATTTTAATGAGGTATAATAATTAAATTACTTCGCAGAGTGGAACGAGCTCTCGGCAAGAACGCTGTTCTCTCAAGCTATCTCCGACAGTCTGATTCCACGGGTCTTAGGTGCTGCACGTGGGTTGTGTCGCAGCACGGGGGCCTTTCATACTTTGTTCGGAATACTTAACTGGAATAGATTAACTTAATTTACTGGAACCTTTTATTTAGTTTATCGAATCTTCTCCATGTTCGCAGCAACCACCCCCTCCCCTCACCGTCCACAACCCAATTTGCCGACCCCTTTTTGAACAGTAACAGTCTTTGCCAGGCCTTGTGAGTCAGGTATACTTCAATTTGTATTGCATATATGTAACTGTGTAAACTATTTGGCAATATAATTCACATTAGTCAACAGAAACTTGTGAGTTCTCATTGTGTTGAATTTTGTGTTCTGGCCCTATCCAGGAAGTCATCGACGCCTCGAGAAGATAACTTTTATTTATAAGATGTGCTGGCGAATCTGAATACAGTTTCCATTAAATTTATACTGTGTGTGTCAGAGGATACAGCCACGTGGTCGTTCGGCCCTCGAACCTAAGAACTATGACTTCGTGCTCACCCAGTGAACTGGCACCCACTCTATTCTCATAGGAATATTGTTTAATATTCTGACTTCTCTTAACGATGTCCGTATTACTATCCCCAACCTCTCAGGTGACGTTACAATGTGTTCTGTACGTAATAATGGATTTGGTTATTAGTCCCAGGGAGTGAGATATATTCACAATATACACAAACACTTGACGTGGTCAAGCAATGGCTCGGAGAAATACTCGTCCCTAGTTGGGAAAGCCAACCTGACGCGTGGTGTTACCAGAGCTGATGATGTAGGAAATATGTGCCCGGCGCCACAGCTCTGCGGTGAGCTGATGAAATGAGTGTCCTTTCGGTCGTCAGCCTAGGGGACTCTGGTTAACACTCTGCCACATATGACATCGAGGCTGTAGGTCGCCTTACACACCTTAATTAAATTACAAATGTAACACTTACGATGCGTGTGGAGTTATTTATTCCTTTCGACTCCTTAATGAACACACACAACTTTAGTACAAAACGTGGCCTTAACGGCCCTTAACCGACGAACACGTGGCTTTATAATGTGAAATGCTATTGCATGAACACTCTCCGATGAGGGTAATGTTGCTCTCCTCTCGACGCTATAACAAATAAAATAAATGATCTGGTTCATGAAGTGAAGTCTATTGCAGTGAATATGAGTTCAGCTTAAGATGGCATCACCGAGGGCCTTTGTGTAGTGATTTTCACGTCTTGAGGCATTCAAGTGATAAAGAGAATGGGGGGAAGCCTGGGCCGGCTTCAGCTACCTGAGCGCCACCGACACCAAGCGGCGAAACAATGAAACACAGTATACACTAAAAAATGATTAAGAGATGGAAGTGACATGAATTAAATTAACCTAAGAAAACATAAATTTTCATTATACAAATATACAATAATAATGATTATATTAATCCTAAACGTTTCCACTGTACCAGCCACAGTATTGCCATGTGTACAATGTCAAATGTCCCTGGCTGTGGCTGTGTCGGCTGTGTTTCATGATGACAATTATGAAATTAATTATATACACTGATACAATTATGAACACTGATGCAATTATATACCGTGATTGAATACACTGATGCTGTTATGAACACTGCTGCAATTATGAACACTGATGCAATTATGAACACTCTCACACGTGCCCACAAGCCCGTCGGTGTGGGGTTGTCTGTTGTAGTGGATCAACTACGGAAGTCAGAGTGGGCTCAAAAGAGCTTGTGAACGCGCGGTTCACATCTCACTTTTATGATGCAATCGCCACTACGACATCATTGTATGTAAGATGATATATCATTAACGGAATTTAATTCATATTCGTGTAATTTTGTCACAATTTATATTATCGCAAAAAACTTTGGTTTAACAATAGTTTTTCACATTTTCTTTAACTGTGATTTTTTTTGCATTTACTCTTCAAGGCCCTTTATATTTCCTGTCACTCAACTTACGCCGCACAGAAGAATATGTCCACAGAAACACTGCAACTAGTGAGACAATTGAAACAGACTGTGTGGAGAACTTGGTAAGGCAAGTTTCACCTTCCAAGTAATATATACTTGCGACTGTGAAGCACTTATGAACAATCAGCCGATCTCCCATATTGATGTGTGGATGGTGAAATTAAGCCCATGATTCCAGCGATGTTCCTGAGAGATTTACAAGAAGATGGCATTCCTGACTGCAAAGTCCAGTTAATGGCATCTTTGTGCTGGCGTAAAAATTTCCTGGGTCAAGTTCGAAATGACCTATGGAAATGTTTCCGACAAGAGTACATGGGATATCTTAGGGGGCCTCGACTTATACGTGATGATGCAAGGCCTCTTGCTGTGGATTATATTGTATTGATTGTTTCTGAAAATTGCGAAATCTAGTTTAAAGACTGTTTATTAAGGCCTACCCTATTCAGTGGAGAACACTTGCTCACTTGGTCACTCTCTTCTGATGGCCTATGAGACTTCCAGCTGTCTAATCCGCTAGTTTCGTCGCCATCATTGCTGACACCTAGGGAATTTTGGATAAATAGGTGCAAATAGCTTGGCCGACCTTTGTTAAGATGGGTCATGGGCATTTAATAGTTATTGTTGTAATTTTTTCTGGTCGATATTATTTTGTGAATACAATTTGAGTAGTTTCGGTGGTTTTATTGTCTAATTTTTATTTGGTAATTGTTTAAAATTCTGGCTTGGTTTAACTTAATGTACCGCTGTTAAACTGTTCGTTCCTATCGTTTGTGAGTTGGTTTTGCTGATGGTTTTTCTTGAGCCTTGTGGAAGGCGTACGTGTACTGCTGTTTTTTTCTATTCGTTGTAGTCAATAATGCCCGGGGTTATTCTTGTTGGCACTGCCTAAATGCTTTGTATTTTGTTCTTGTGATACCACCCTCCTTCAGTTTTGCTTAATTTTTTAATAAAGTTTTATAATGTTTAACATGTCTTATCTTAAGATGTGTTTTATTTAGCGCTGACTTTGGTAGGGACGAAATTAACCAATTAGGGCTGTCCGCCTTTAAGTTTGGGTTTTTGTAATATTTTATTCTGTATGTATTTCTTTTTGGCAAATAGCTTAATGTTGGCTTTAAAAGGGCATTCTTTTATTTCTTTAAATTTTTCTGATCGACATTAAAATGTTTGTGAAAGCTCTTTTCAATATTCACTTCTTTTTTTGTGGTAAATTTTATTATGGCCAGTGGCAATTTTTTGTGATAAAAAGTGTACCTGAAATTTAGTTGTAACTACAATATTTTTGTATTAAATATTTGTGGTATTTATTTTTATGTAATTCACTGCAAATTAAGTATTTCAACAGAACATCTCAGGACTGGTGTGTGTTTCCTTCAGAGAGACATATGATCGAAATTGTACACTGCTACATCACTCTCCTATCTCTTAGCGTGGTCGATGTTACCCAGGGCTGGTTGAGTGTTGAATTGCCCGGCGCCGTAACCCAGTGGAGAGTTAATGATGAGAGACGTTCGGTCGTTGGCCCAGGGGGTCCTGGATATCTCCGTCAGTTTGTTGATGATGTTGTTACGAACTTACTTTTGCATTATTAAACCTTATGACGAGACTGTTGGCCGACTCGTACACCTGAAATATGCTAGAGAATTGTGGGTGATGCTACAAAGGGTGTAGTACCCTNCGAGACTGTTGGCCGACTCGTACACCTGAAATATGCTAGAGAATTGTGGGTGATGCTACAAAGGGTGTAGTACCCTTCAATTAATAGACAAACATTTAACTTTGTAAAGCGGTTTATTCACTGTGCTTGACTACAGGTGAATAATGCAAGTANTCAATTAATAGACAAACATTTAACTTTGTAAAGCATTTTATTCACTGTGCTTGACTACAGGTGAATAATGCAAGTAAATGGACCCAGCACTTACTGATTGCCGGTGACCTTAGCATGAAATAAACATGGTATTACGTTGATACGCGATTGCGTTAAACTGTCCGGCGAGAGGGCGGATGGCTCTCCCCTCGGTAGAGTAAAACGGTAAAACAAATCATCCCGTTAATTAACGTTAATATTGCAGTGAAATGATTACAGCCTAAATGATGGTACTGAGTGGGCTTGTGAAGTGGGCGACCAACACCGTCGGTCTGGTCCANGTGAAATGATTACAGCCTAAATGATGGTACTGAGTGGGCTTGTGAAGTGGGCGACCAACACCGTCGGTCTGGTCCAGTGTGCTGAAACGAACTGACCGAGTGGCATCGGTTTCCGTCACAAGTGACAAAAACTGNCACCGTCGGTCTGGTCCAGTGTGCTGAAACGAACTGACCGAGTGGCATCGGTTTCCGTCACAAGTGACAAAAACTGGACTCAAACGGCGAATAAGGAAACATAAAATGAACACCTTGTGATTTGATTGCAATGGTGCAAAATTGCATAAATTAAATAAACACGTTGGTGAGACCCCCATTTATTAGCAAATGTCGGTTACGGTTGAAGTTCTGGAGTTGACGGGGCATGCTATTACACTAAATAATATGTTACAAGGATGGNGTGAAATGATTACAGCCTAAATGATGGTACTGAGTGGGCTTGTGAAGTGGGCGACCAACACCGTCGGTCTGGTCCAAGTGCTGAAACGAACTGACCGAGTGGCATCGGTTTCCGTCACAAGTGACAAAAACTGGACTCAAACGGCGAATAAGGAAACATAAAATGAACACCTTGTGATTTGATTGCAATGGTGAAAAATTGCATAAATTAAATAAACACGTTGGTGAGACCCCCATTTATTAACAAATGTCGGTTACGGTTGAAGTTCTGGAGTTGACGGGGCATGCTATTACACTAAATAATATGTTACAAGGATGGAGGCCTTTATAGGCAATCTCCCTTTGAGAAACATAATTGCTATTATATAAATAAACATTAATACAGTATTACGTTTTCTTGTAAAAAGTGTTTGCATTTCACTTTGTATGACATGCTAAAATTCCACTGGCTACCATATTGCCAGGTGGCTGTCCCTGAACAAAGAGATGTGGAATGTCATGCCTGTTTGCTGTTAAGACAATAAAAAACAGTGATTGTAGCTGTGAATGCGGTGATGGTGTTTAATGTGTTTGTAAAAATGCTGCACACTAATGAGTGACACTTTAGGGCACTTATCACTTCAGCTTTGGCCTACAAGCTGATTGAAGTCACCCGGTGCTGCGTCACATCGTATGTCGTGGTGCGAGCTGCTACGACGTAACGACCAATTGCCAGTGCGGCTAACGACTGTGGCTTTGTGGTAAACACCTTTTTGGATCGCCTACTCATTTATTAAAAGAGTTACCTCTTGCAATAAATGAGTAGGGCGGTCTCTTGGGTTACACAATCCTTGTTGGCAAAAAGGTGCAAGTTCTATTCTTGACGACCTGCACTATGCACTCTTGGCCTGATGTGGTTGGTACGGCCTGGTGTAGCTGGAGTAGTTGTGACTGCGGCAATCAGATTGGGCACAAGGAGCTAATAGATGCGTGGTTCGCGCCACTCTTTGCCCTCGTAAACAGTATAGTTTCAGTTTTGATATTGTTACCTCATGTTAACTTTACATTAAGTCGCATTAATAATGACTGTTTCAATTAAAACAAAAACAAGGGCTTTAGGCTGTGGTTACGATGCGTTCACCGTTAATTTAACATTCATCATGCTANCGATGCATTCACCGTTAATTTAACATTCATCATGCTACACTTTCACATGTATGTAAAACATGGTCTTTTTGGGTGGTGTATTATGATGCTTACTGTAAGCATGTCCTGTATAAAAATGTTGGTGATATATTCTGTTGCTTTTCAGATTGAAAATTCTCAAAATTCCAACTGTACAGGTGTACCTCTGTTTTAAATTTTATGTGGCTAGAACAGGTTGCGAAAGTATGGCATTAATTATTTATATAAACAATGAAAACCATTAGGACTACCTCATAACATCAAAAACGAAATACCTCTGGAAGACATAGAAAAAATTTTCATCTACACAGAATAAATTGTATGTAATAAATGTTGATCTGGTGAGGAAATTTAATTGTCTTTAACAAAATAGCCCAAATAAAAATTGCAAACATAATGGCAAATATTCTGCATTTCATTCATGCTTTTTTTTAAGAATCATTACTCCTCTGAAAGACAATCAGTTTGTATTTATTCCCAAATTCATACCACAGAGAGTTATCAATGATAATAGGTTATGGGCCCAGGGATGTAATTAGGAAAAATTTTGTTTAGTTAAGGCAGAGAAAACATTGTGCAAGGCAGGAATTTCTTGTGTGAAGCGGGATGTTATGGTATAAGCATGGCGGCGGTAAAAAGTGTACCTCCAAGCCTAAAACAATTCGACGGTACTGGTTTTTATGTTTGGGAGTTTAGATTGAAAATCTATTTTGAAAGAAAACCATGCTTGAAAGCTTTAAGCGAAAGGAACAATAAAACTAACCGAAAATAATTTCAAGAAAATGGTCTTGAAGGCATAGGACATTATCGTGCAAGCTGTTACAGACAGAGTGATGGGAGCCATTAAAACGAAAACTTCAGCGAGGGATGTGTTTTCAGTCCTGAAAGCTACATATTCGAGACAAGGTTTGTCAGCAAGAGTGGATTTAAAACGAGAACTGGGGGAAATGCGATTCTAGAGATGTAGTCTCTCCGATTTCTTTGAAAGCTTTGTACGAAAAGTGCAAGTGATATGTTCAACAGGTACTACCTACGATGACGAAGAAGTGATATCACATCTTCTTGCTATGCCCAGATCTTAATAGGCAGTTACCACATCGATTGATGTCCTATTTTCGCAGACATCTAAAGTGGTGACAATAGAGTGTGTAAAAAATAAACTGATCCAAATGCGACAGTTGATAGAAAAAGGGTAAACAGGGATCGCAGGAAGGTGTAGCATTTTATGTGTCAGGCTCTAGGGGACGAGGTAAATGGTCTAATTTTCAGCACTACAGCAAACCTCTATCAAAACCACCTTCAGACTATAATTTCAAGTGTATTGCATGAGGAGTCTGTGGGCGCAAGAAAATTGACTGCCCAAATCGAGAACCGAACCAGAATTGGGGGGGAAATAATTATAACAGTGGTGGTGCGTGATAACGGGTATAAAAAAATGTGTTTTTGTGTTCATGATGGCGATGATAGAGAAGAAATAGCATTATTATCAACAGTGAAAGAAGTACCTATGGTATCAGTAAGATATGATAACTTTAATATAAACAAAGGTAGTGCTGTTATGTTTTTGGCAGATTCTGCATGTACACATCATTTGATTGGGTCGAACTGTGCTCATTTACTTACGCATGTAAAAAATGTTAATGTTTTAATAAACGTTGACAAGAAAAATCATAAATTAAAGGCAATAAAGCATGGCACTTTGTTAATGTCATATGATGACAAAGCCATCTAATTGAAATACGTTTTATTGTGCAGTGACTTGCAGTACAATTTAATGTCTGTACTCAAGATAGAAAGATTTTCTGGTGTGGGACAGTAAAAATAAGGAAGAATGCTGTTACCTACTTTCAAGTTGAGAAACTTAGATATTTGTATACCATAATATTGTGCCCAAGAATGAATCATTCTGCCAATCTGACTGTGACTAGTGACATACTTCATCGAAGAATGGGACATTCTTCAGTATACCCAACTAACAAAATGTGTGATGTATGCCTTAGAGCAGGGATGCTCAAACGGTCGATCGCGAGAGATTTAAAAGGTGATCGCGGACATATGTCCTCATTCCCTCAAGAAATTAAAAATAAACGCCTTCTGTCGGTCACTCGTATGGCGATGCTGTGATACATAATAATAAAATTTAAAGTCACGCCGAAAAGAATGCTGCACACCGCCAGAGTTGTCGGCGTGGCTTAGTATTGTTTGATCCCATTGTTTGTAAGGAATGGCTTTCTGGATTAAGGAACCCCCTTGTGAGTTTTATTTAGTTTTGGTAAATTTACAAGTTTGGTAAATTCAAGCAACAATTTTATCTGTTGCCTGGAGCGCTAATCGTTATGAGAGTACACCTTCGCAATAATCGTTATGAATATTCTCTTCGAAAAATGGCAGCAACGATTTACAAAATGTAAACATAACATGATCAAAGTGTANCAGCAACGATTTACAAAATGTAAACATAACATGATCAAAGTGTACTCGGCATAGTTACACGCGAGTGCGGGGGAGGCTTTACCAAAAAAAAGCATNTTTGGTGTAGGGAAAGCCACTATTACAGACTGGAAAAAGAACAGAGCCAAACTTTTAACAGTTTTGTGAGTCGACATCCGAAAAAACCCTTGAATATCGACAAACATCGAAATCGCCACAGTTTGAAAAAGTTTACGTATCACTTTGTCTGTGGTTTACGCAAGAGAGACAAAGGGGCACACCTATGAGCGGACCTCTAATTCAACAGAAGGCTATCCACTTTAATAAATGAATAATTGGCGATAACATTCCATTAAAGGCAAGCATTGGGTGGCTTGACAGGTGGAAAAAACGTCATGGAATTCGTGAACTAACAATAATGGGAGAGATTATCAGCTGATTACGCTGTGGCCTAGAATACATTACTGAGTTTTCCAATTTGATATCGGCAGGTAATTATTCTCCTCAAGAAATTTATAATGCTGACGAAACAGGTCTAAACTTTAAGGCAATTACAAATAAAAGTCTTGCATCAAGAGACCAGTCCTGGGCCCCAGGCTTTAAAATGAGTAAGGAACGTGTCNCGGAATTCGTGAACTAACAATAATGGGAGAGATTATCAGCTGATTACGCTGTGGCCTAGAATACATTACTGAGTTTTCCAATTTGATATCGGCAGGTAATTATTCTCCTCAAGAAATTTATAATGCTGACGAAACAGGTCTAAACTTTAAGGCAATTACAAATAAAAGTCTTGCATCAAGAGACCAGTCCTGGGCCCCAGGCTTTAAAATGAGTAAGGAACGTGTCACATTAATGGTGTGCTGCAATGCAACAGGTAACCACAAGCTGCCATTAATGGTTATAGGGAAGTCAGCAAAACCTCGAGAATTCATAAACATTAATATGAATTCTATTCCGGTTTACTACAGGAACCAAAAAAGGCTTGGATGAATGGGAGTCTTTTTAAANAATATGAATTCTATTCCGGTTTACTACAGGAACCAAAAAAGGCTTGGATGAATGGGAGTCTTTTTAAAGAATGGTTTGAAAAACCCTCCCACCCAACGTTACTCCTCTGCTGCAGCCAATGGACCAGGGAGTTTTACAAACAATGAAACTCTGCTACAAGAAGATATTTTTATCCACTTTAATAGAGGATCAGGATGACTCCCTGTCCCTACTACAAAAGATTAAAAAAGTGAACATCAAGGACGTGGTTTACTGGTCCGCCAAGTCCTGGGACAGTAGGGCGTGTCGACTTTTTTGATTTCCTTTTGTTAGAGCTCAGTTCTACCCCCTTACTTTTTTTTGTCGATTGCATGCCCCCCACTTAGAGGGAAGATGACTCGCTCCTCATTCAACCCGACACCGGACTACAAGAAAGCATCACGATTTTTGGATATTGTGAGCAGTGATGTTGCGGGGCCAATCACACCGATAAGTCAAGAAGAATGCAGGTATTATGTGACATTTATTGATCACTATTCTCATTTCATGTTTGTATAGATGCTGAAAAATAAAGGGGATGTTTTCAACAAATTTGTTTGAATATGAAGACATGTTGACAGCGAAGTTCGGCTGCAAAATTTCCCGATTTTGATCAGACAAGGGAGTCGAGTATAGTTCCTCTGAGTTAAGATATATTTGCAAGCAGATGGGGTTTCAGCTCGAGCCAAATATAGCCAGGAATCCTGAGCAGCCTGGAATTTGTGAAATGACGAACAGAATAATATTGAATATGGCAAGATGGTTGATTTTAGACTCAGGCCTTGACAAAACGATATGGAGCGAAGCTATCCGAATGGCCATGCACATTATTAATCGTTTGCATAGATCTGGATTTTCCAACAAACAGAGACCAGCAGAGTTATGGTACGGGCATCCAGTTGAGCCTGGAAAGAATTTGAGTTTTCGGTTCTATCGTGTATGCACATATACAAAAGGAGGATTGTACCAGAAAATTAAATGAACGCAGTAAGCCACTCGTTACGATAGGGTATGTTACTAATGGTTATCGTTTATGAGACTCTGAGCTTGGAAACGTTGTTACAGCTCACTCAGTCACATTGAATGAAACTTCAAATTGTATACAGGAGAAGGTAATTGGTGCTCCATGCAAAGATGAAGCTGAAGATACCAAATCGTCCAACAGGGACAGGAATCACACGAGAACTTCACCAGTGACTGAACCAACNAAGATGAAGCTGAAGATACCAAATCGTCCAACAGGGACAGGAATCACACGAGAACTTCACCAGTGACTGAACCAACATCGGAACAAAGAAGATCAAAGCGGGAACTTCGATTGCCTTCGAAGTTTGAAGACTTTGACATGACCATTATGGTTGTCTTATCAGTAAGATCCCTACCTATGGAGAATCCTACAACATTTGAGGAAGCAGTTGAAGCCAAAGGAAGATGGGAAGAGGCGATTACCGAAAAACTAGACAACCAAACAAGGAACAAGACTTGGGAATTNTTGAAGCCAAAGGAAGATGGGAAGAGGCGATTACCGAAAAACTAGACAACCAAACAAGGAACAAGACTTGGGAATTTGTACCATGTCCACCTGATGTGGATGACATAGTCTCCTACTGGGTGTTTACCCAGAAGACAGTTGATGGTATATATGTAAAGAAAGCTAGGTTGGTTGTGCATGGGTTTCAACAAGAAACTTCAGTTGATGAGGATGTGTATGCTCCTGTAGCACGNAGAAAGCTAGGTTGGTTGTGCATGGGTTTCAACAAGAAACTTCAGTTGATGAGGATGTGTATGCTCCTGTAGCACGAATGGTAACACTCAGAGTTCTTCTAGTTTTTAAGTAGAATTTGATTTATAAATTCATGTGATGGATGTTAAGTCTGNTATGGTAACACTCAGAGTTCTTCTAGTTTTTAAGTAGAATTTGATTTATAAATTCATGTGATGGATGTTAAGTCTGCATTTTAAAATGGTAATCTTCAGGAGAAAATGTATATGAAACCTCTAAAAGGTTTAGAAAATATACCTAATAATTTTTTTGATTGTTGTATAAATGTTTGTATGGTTTGAGATTGTCTCCTAAATTATNTTTAGAAAATATACCTAATAATTTTTTTGATTGTTGTATAAATGTTTGTATGGTTTGAGATTGTCTCCTAAATTATAGAACAAATGTTTAGATATAACATTAATTGAGATAGGGTTTATCAGGAGTAAATTATACCTGGGTTTATCAGGAGTAAATTAGACTTGGGTTTATCACGAGTAAATTAGACCCATGTTTATACATTAAAGATTCAAAGTTTTTACTTATTTTGGTTGATGACCTAATTTTAATCTAAATATGATAAAGTAATTGCTAGAACAAAAAATTCTTTGCAAGACAAATTCAAAATTAAAGATATGGGAAATAAGAATAAATTCAAATTTATTGGAATAGATATTGAAAAATCTGATAATTGTATTTTTATTTCTCAACAAATGTTAATTGAAAAAGTTTTGATATCATNTGACCTAATTTTAATCTAAATATGATAAAGTAATTGCTAGAACAAAAAATTCTTTGCAAGACAAATTCAAAATTAATGATATGGGAAATAAGAATAAATTCAAATTTATTGGAATAAATATTGAAAAATCTGATAATTGTATTTTTATTTCTCAACAAATGTTAATTGAAAAAGTTTTGATATCATTCAATATTACAGAATGCAAGGGTAGTAATATTCCAATCAAGGCTGGGTTGCAATTACCAACANAGTTTTGATATCATTCAATATTACAGAATGCAAGGGTAGTAATATTCCAATCAAGGCTGGGTTGCAATTACCAACAGATAATGACAATTTAAACCATCATATACCTTATCGTGAATTAGTAGGGTGTTTCATGTACATTATGTTGGGCACACGACCTCACTTATATTATTCTGTGTCATATTTTAGCCAATTTCAACACAATTATACTGATGCACATTTTAGAAAACTAAAGAGATTTCTAAGGTACTTGAGTACAACNTTAGCCAATTTCAACACAATTATACTGATGCACATTTTAGAAAACTAAAGAGATTTCTAAGGTACTTGAGTACAACAAAACTTTGAAATTAAATTTTACGAAGTGTTCAACTAATTCAATATTAGAACTAACTTCATTTGTTGATGCAGATTATGCATCTGATATTAACGATCGTAAAAGCATTTCTGGATTTATCATAAAGTTTAATGATTGCGTTGTAGGATGGAAATCCAAGAAACAATCGGTTATGTCTGCCATAATCTGAGTCAGAGTATGTAGCAATGACAGTCTGTTTGACCGAATTTCTCTTTCTTAAGCAACTAATTGAGGGAATGTGTAGTCAGGAGTTAGGCCCAATTGTACTTTTGGAAGACAATAATTCAGCTATTTAAATGACCAACACTGCCGAGACCAAAAGGTCAAAACATGTGANCCATAATCTGAGTCAGAGTATGTAGCAATGACAGTCTGTTTGACCGAATTTCTCTTTCTTAAGCAACTAATTGAGGGAATGTGTAGTCAGGAGTTAGGCCCAATTGTACTTTTGGAAGACAATAATTCAGCTATTTAAATGACCAACACTGCCGAGACCAAAAGGTCAAAACATGTGAGTGTAAAGTATCATTTAATGAAGAATCTAGTGGCTGAAGGAATTGTAAAGATTAAGCACGTTGCTTCAAGTGAACAGGTCGCAGATTTGATGACCAAGGCCTACCTTTTCAAATATGTAAATATTTTTGCCAGAAGCTTGGTCTTATAATAAGTTTNCCAAGGCCTACCTTTTCAAATATGTAAATATTTTTGCCAGAAGCTTGGTCTTATAATAAGTTTTAATTTGTATTTCTGCTATTTTTGTTTGTATTTTTCTTATTCTGTAGACCTACTTAAGTTCTTATTGTTNTAATTTGTATTTCTGCTATTTTTGTTTGTATTTTTCTTATTCTGTAGACCTACTTAAGTTCTTATTGTTATTTTAATTAGTGCTTTTTACATATTATTTTCTCAATAAGTATANTATTCTGTAGACCTACTTAAGTTCTTATTGTTATTTTAATTAGTGCTTTTTACATATTATTTTCTCAATAAGTATATGAAGTTATTTCAGAGTTGTTGCTTACATAAAATTGACTGGGGGTGTTGAAGTTTGTATTGTGGTGCACTTCTATAAGTCTCTCCCTATTGGTTTGTTACGGGGAGGTACTGCACTCTACAATCATACTCTGTAAAGTGTCAGTAGTAGTTGTGTGTTTTCGGTAGTGTAGTTAATTGTTCTTATAATACAAGTGTTTTCCCAATCAGGTAGTATTTATTCCCGAATTCATACCACAGCGAGGAATCTATGATAATACTCATTACTTGTCACGTGAAATATAAAGACGTTGNGAATTCATACCACAGCGAGGAATCTATGATAATACTCATTACTTGTCACGTGAAATATAAAGACGTTGTAATCTTGTCATTTTAGTTAGACCATTTTGTATTTAATGGACGTAATGTATGTAATTTCCTTTTCCCATGTTCTTTGTTACATTTTGTATATACTTGCCTAAATTTTTAAGCATCTACTGTGATTTTTCTAGGTGCCCATGTTGATTGCTTGATTGTTTTATTGTCTACTAAGATCCTTAAACGAGCACTATGGAAATCGTCAGTAAAATTGTGACACAAAAAAAAGAGTTGTCAATATAACATAAGTACAATAATACCTTTATAAATATCCCAAACAAGACTGAAANGTGACACAAAAAAAAGAGTTGTCAATATAACATAAGTACAATAATACCTTTATAAATATCCCAAACAAGACTGAAAATATAATTTAAGTACAGTATTACACAATATAGTATAAAATAAAATTAATGTTATAATATATATAGTATTACCCCTACAAAATACAATAAAAAATATATAACTGTGATAAATTCGTNATTAATGTTATAATATATATAGTATTACCCCTACAAAATACAATAAAAAATATATAACTGTGATAAATTCGTCACCTGAAAGACAGTTTAATTTCATTTTTTTTAGCCATAAAATTATAATAATCATAACAACATTTATCAATTAANCACCTGAAAGACAGTTTAATTTCATTTTTTTTAGCCATAAAATTATAATAATCATAACAACATTTATCAATTAAGAAATCAAATAAAGCATTTCGAAAAATTTATGTAGTTACCGATTTTCTTTAAACTATGGGGTAGGTAATTGAAATGTTTTACTTCATGATTATGTACTGATTTCAAAGTATGAATAGTATTTTANTTAAACTATGGGGTAGGTAATTGAAATGTTTTACTTCATGATTATGTACTGATTTCAAAGTATGAATAGTATTTTATTATGTACATGTATATTGCTCAGCTGACACTTTTCTGCATTTAGTTTTGAAACAAATGAAATTTATCTAACAGTGACAGGCCATATTGACTATTTGATGCAAACAAACTCCATTTTCCCTAACCTCAAGAGGCTGAATGCCATATTTGATTTTATTTCCATATTTTGGTGAATCCCATTCAACTAGGGCCTGGCAACCANCTCAAGAGGCTGAATGCCATATTTGATTTTATTTCCATATTTTGGTGAATCCCATTCAACTAGGGCCTGGCAACCACTTGTACCCTCCGTAACATATACATTTTCCATATGTGTGTGGCCCGAAACTTGTTCATTTNTAGGGCCTGGCAACCACTTGTACCCTCCGTAACATATACATTTTCCATATGTGTGTGGCCCGAAACTTGTTCATTTGACAAATACCTATATAAATAACGGGAGGGTTGACTCCGTAAGCTCTGTCAGTGCGAGGACCTAATGGGACCTTACCCATGGACCGCATCAAGGAAGCACTTCATTATAGTAGTTAGCGACTTGTTCTCACTGTGGGCAGAGGCATACCTGTCCCGGGTGCATGAGTGTGAAACATCGCCAAGGTCATGGAGGCTGAGTTCTTCCAACATTGGCATTACCTCGGTAACTGCTTATGGACAATGGCAAAAAGTTCTCCGACCTGAAGTGGTGCAANTTCTTCCAACATTGGCATTACCTCGGTAACTGCTTATGGACAATGGCAAAAAGTTCTCCGACCTGAAGTGGTGCAAACTGACCACCCAGTGGGACATGCAACCATGCACCACAGCAGTATACAATCCTAGGGCCAACTGCAATATAGAGGAGTAACCCGAACCTCTTCTGTGTCGAAGAAGAGAAGTACCCCGTCCTGGTACACTGAATAGCCAACTACCTGCCCGTGGCCCTGTTCACCTTTCGTAGTTGTACGAACGCCGCCACTGGGACGTCACCTGCCGCTCGTATGCAAGGATGCAATCTAGCTCCACCTGAAGAGTTCGTCTGTACATGGACCAGCAGTGTTGGTGAACGGGTAGTTGGTGTGACCAGGCAAATGTGGTACAAGTGCGTTCTCGGGGAGACGGGAGAATAGGAGCAGTGCTACATCTATCAGTGTGTGCCCAACACCCAACGACTGCCTCGCAGGTTTCACCAGAGTCAGTTTGTGTATGTGCGGGAGCACCACCANCCAACACCCAACGACTGCCTCGCAGGTTTCACCAGAGTCAGTTTGTGTATGTGCGGGAGCACCACCAGTCTTCTGCTAGAAATATATTTTGCGCGGGTTTGCCTCGAGGTGCAGTGGGTCACCCCCCATCACCAGGACTAACAGCAGAACCACATATATCATGCACCACAAGAGGATGGGATGCATTCTGGTGCACTGTGAAGACTTTCACCTCGANACAGCAGAACCACATATATCATGCACCACAAGAGGATGGGATGCATTCTGGTGCACTGTGAAGACTTTCACCTCGACCCTGGCACCTCCGGCACTGCAATGCACCTCGCCATCAATTCCGACCCCGACAACCAAATGCCCGCACTTACAGCTNCTCCGGCACTGCAATGCACCTCGCCATCAATTCCGACCCCGACAACCAAATGCCCGCACTTACAGCTGCTCCAAGTGACGACTGTGATGGGCCTGCCCTCGATGGCACTCCCACATGCCTGCTACCACCCATGACTCCTGGCACCCAAGTGCCAACCAGTGAAGCAGCTGGCAGTGTGGAGGCACCTGGTGGGCCACCGTCTGTCATAACACAACTCGAGACATCTCCACCCGCTACACCGGCTGAGGCAGACTGTAGTACTGCGACGTCCATGTCGTGTCACCCACCTCCGACGACCTCCGACGAGCCTAAACAGGCTTACTTCCTGGGGCCCCCAAACCAATGGCCATGGTCTGGTACCACATCCTGNCGACCTCCGACGAGCCTAAACAGGCTTACTTCCTGGGGCCCCCAAACCAATGGCCATGGTCTGGTACCACATCCTGGTGGGTGATGCTGCGATGCCCTTTGGGTGTCATCGAGCAGTTGACCCTCATCCCGGAAGCCAGGGGNCCACATCCTGGTGGGTGATGCTGCGATGCCCTTTGGGTGTCATCGAGCAGTTGACCCTCATCCCGGAAGCCAGGGGACACTACCCTCTTGCTGTGCCTGACATCTAGAGGATGTCAGAGGGTCTGGCAGACAAACAGTCTTCCACAGGGAGGAGGTGGATAATGTGAACCATCCTGCCTCATGTGTCTCTGCGACCATTTGTTCCACATACATACATTGCCCTACTAGAAAATATTCAAGGCTGTCTTTTACTTGGCGACTGTACCCACGGTAACCAGATGAACAGTATTATTATTTTTAATTGCAAATGTTTTGAACTGTTTGTTTTGTTCTTTATTTAATTTATTTTTATCTATTGGACCTAACGATTTATTGTGGAAATACCAAGACTTTNCTGTTTGTTTTGTTCTTTATTTAATTTATTTTTATCTATTGGACCTAACGATTTATTGTGGAAATACCAAGACTTTCAGAACAGGATTATTGTGCTCTTGTATAGTGCCTCATGTTCTTGTATCAGTGTTTGTTTATGTCCTTAATTTTTTCGTTACTACTTTTTTTTTGTGTGTGAATTTTTAGGGTCGTTACATTGTTTGGTAATGGCTCAATGCTAAGATGATAATAATCTTCTCAAAAGCATATACGAGCAATCCACCTTTTCACTGGCTCGCTGTCAAGATGTTAATTCATCTTCCATACTCGAATGGGTTAGACAAGACTTTCCTGCAAGTCCGGGGCACTCAGTTTTTATTAGCTTGCCAGCTATAAATACANACTCGAATGGGTTAGACAAGACTTTCCTGCAAGTCCGGGGCACTCAGTTTTTATTAGCTTGCCAGCTATAAATACACAACGCTTAACTGTATTGTTTACTCAGCTTCTGTACTACAGTTTTGTGAGCCATTAAATCACTATGCAACTTAATTCTATGTATTATTATTTCTTGTGTTTAATGGTTCAAGAAATTAAGTGTCAGTGTNACTTAATTCTATGTATTATTATTTCTTGTGTTTAATGGTTCAAGAAATTAAGTGTCAGTGTGCCGACTTGTATATCCTAGGTAAATGCCCATGGTGCAGTGTAATATGCACCTGCATCTAGGATTGATAGGTGAGGTGTAAGTATCTACATTGAGTTTTAGAGAAGTCTCCCCCCCCTCTAACACACCTTCAACAACACGAGAGGAGATTGTCCAAATTGGGCAGTCGGCCTTGCCCTGTTTCGNTCCCCCCCCTCTAACACACCTTCAACAACACGAGAGGAGATTGTCCAAATTGGGCAGTCGGCCTTGCCCTGTTTCGTCTCATGCCCTTTGAGGTGGCATCTTGGATAATAAAGATTAACCAATATTATCATATCGTNCCCTTTGAGGTGGCATCTTGGATAATAAAAATTAACCAATATTATCATATCGTCTGCCCTCCTCTGGCAGTAACACCATCTTTTCCTACCCTTCAGCACCGCAACTTTGCATTGTTTTTAACATTAGAAAAAAAAGTGTGCATCCAATAAAAAAAGGGTAAATAATTTTGTTTGCTGGTTCGCGCGAGTGATTAGTTCAAATGTTTTCCATGGGTTCGAATTTGTCGCTGTAATCGCTGTTTTCTTTTTTCGTATATTTNGCGAGTGATTAGTTCAAATGTTTTCCATGGGTTCGAATTTGTCGCTGTAATCGCTGTTTTCTTTTTTCGTATATTTTCACACTTCCATAGTGCTAAGATCGTTGGTTTATTTCATTTTTATAACGCGTTCCGTCTTTTCATGTTGAAGGATTTTGTTGCGATTTCCGTTGTTTGATAGGTTTACTTATAGATATGATGTTAATATTGTAGACATTATATTCTCTGGTTGAGTTGTGTTGTGCATAATTATTATTGAATATAGGCCGCGTGTTTAACGACTTCGGAATCTTTTAATGGTTTGTCATCAGCGTGTGCGATAACTCCTGTATGCTGGATGGCGCGTAATAAACTTATATGCGTTAAACAAGTGAAGGTCTAATGGAAGTTTTCTTTTGTGCTTGGTAATTAAGCTCTTCGTNTAATAAACTTATATGCGTTAAACAAGTGAAGGTCTAATGGAAGTTTTCTTTTGTGCTTGGTAATTAAGCTCTTCGTAGCCGCAGTTGTGTTTGGTTTGGATTCTTGTGCTCGTTTGTTTGGTGCCATGTGTTTTCTTTGTCCGATGTCTTGTTTTGCATCTTTGTATTTTTTCGTGGATTTCAATTGCTAATTGTTACTATTGAACCTGGCCAGTGGCAGGTGTTTTCGTCTTGTATTCTCTTTCTACTAGCTGTGCGGTGTTCACGTTCTTTGCTGTTCGTGCATTCGGAAGCACTTTCTTGATTTGTTGTTCGCGTGGGAGAACACGTGATAGTATCACTTGGTGCTGGTGCCTCGAACTGCAGTACCTGGAGCGACAGTCTGCTAAGANCGTGGGAGAACACGTGATAGTATCACTTGGTGCTGGTGCCTCGAACTGCAGTACCTGGAGCGACAGTCTGCTAAGAACATTGTTGATCTGGTGTCCTGGCGGGTGGATCTCCGTATTACAAATCAAAATCATCATCTCGGAACATGATACTGCAAGACTGGTTTAAGCTATCACTATCTTGAACTTTCTATCCTTAAACTTTTTTACTAAAAAGAACCAGAGTCAGNAAGCTATCACTATCTTGAACTTTCTATCCTTAAACTTTTTTACTAAAAAGAACCAGAGTCAGGACATATTTGTTTATCTGTGTGTAGTTCCACTCTGCTGTTGTAAGGTTCTAGGGTGAAATGTCTTGGGTTTCTGTCCCAGGTGGTCAGTATCACCCCTACCCCATCCTCTTAAGGCGACACAGTTAGAAATTGACTGCATACTGAGGTCATAGTACATTAGGGCCTGCTCCGACTGTGGCTCTGCATTTTGAAATACCTTACTTTGTGGCTCTGCATTTTGAAATACCTTACTTTGTGCTTCTGTCCAGCGCCATGAGGCTTTTGCATCTAACAATCGATGCAGCAGCTCCAGTACTTCTATCTTGTTCTGCCGGAATCTCTCGTAGAAGTTCAGANTCTAACAATCGATGCAGCAGCTCCAGTACTTCTATCTTGTTCTGCCGGAATCTCTCGTAGAAGTTCAGAAGTGCGACAATGGCCTGGAGCTCCTATTGAGGATGTATATGCGGTTGTTTCTGAAAATGCATTATTTGACATTTTAGGATACATTCCACTTCTATTCTCTGTCGTCGAGACTGCGTCCTTCAACAATTGATAGTTTTTCTGTGTTCACTTTTATGTACCAAATTTTCTCGAATCGAAGTTGTACAAAATTTTACACAAATGAATGGAAATCCCAATTATGTGACCTGATCAGAAATCAGTCTGGGCAAAACTGCCACAGGTCAGTTGATACATACAAGTAACACAAAACTGTTGTACTCACATGAAGATTTGTATTCATACAATCACTTGGTCTTACTTTTTATACGAAATTACAACAAGATTATTCCCTTTCACGAAGATTTACACAAAGAGACTTTTTGTGTCGTTACCTTCATCAGGCTGTAGAAAACCTATAAATATTATGAAATTACAAAATTAGATCTATTTTATATCATTGAAAATTCCAGGGCCTCTAGTGAATGCAATCAGTGAAAGTGGAATTAAATCCATGGCAGATTTGAGTATAATTGATTGAGAGTTTCCAACAACTAATGCATCTGGTTTGGCTACAATTCAGCGGAATTCAAGCCGAGCACAGTGCCATGGAAGTTGAATAATAACTATTGTTGTGAGAATGAATATACAGTAGAGTCCCGCTAATCCGAACAAACGAAAATATAGTAGGTTGGAAAAAATTAAAACAAAAATGCAACCCCATATTCAGTTTATTAGTCATCTGTATCTTTATACATTGTATGTAAACNGGAAAAAATTAAAACAAAAATGCAACCCCATATTCAGTTTATTAGTCATCTGTATCTTTATACATTGTATGTATTGCCATTAATATAATGAATGTCACCATTAATAATTCAAATCCGGCTTTTCTGTAAAAAAAAAACCCCAAAAGTGGTATATTTCCACTCTACTAATTATGCAGAATGTGAATATACTAGGGGCATTGGCGTATGACTAATTTATTAATATGTGCCCACCTAACCTACCAGAACCTAATCCCANGTGAATATACTAGGGGCATTGGCGTATGACTAATTTATTAATATGTGCCCACCTAACCTACCAGAACCTAATCCCATGATGGGTGAATCATAATTTTACATTTTTAAACTAATTTAGGGTTTTTGGGTTTTCAACTAACCTAAGTTAGATTAACACCTTAAAATCCTAGGTTAGTTTAAAACACTGAAATCTTAGGTTAGTTTAAAAATGGAAAATAGTGATTCACCCATTGTGGGGTTAGGTTCTGTTAGGTGGGCACATATTAAGAAATTAATTGTACATTAATGCTCCTAGTATATTAGTATTCTGCGTAATTAGTAGNGGAAAATAGTGATTCACCCATTGTGGGGTTAGGTTCTGTTAGGTTAGGTGGGCACATATTAAGAAATTAATTGTACATTAATGCTCCTAGTATATTAGTATAGACGCATTAATCATCAGAGGAAATATACCAATTTTTGGGGGTTACTTATTTTTTTACAGAAACGCTCCTAAACTTAATAATGACCCTAACAGATGTTATTTGTGCCATGTTCACATAATCAGTTAGTCTTTTCTGGCGTAATGAAGAAAGTCTGCTGGACGAAGCAATATTGCACCATTGCTTCATATACATCACGTCAGCTGGTGTGGCGATCGACTGTTGCTCGACGTAGCGTAGGGCAAGGTCAAGAGCCGNACATCACGTCAGCTGGTGTGGCGATCGACTGTTGCTCGACGTAGCGTAGGGCAAGGTCAAGAGCCGCTGCCACGTCGGTGTGTGACACAAGCTGCTCCGTATCACCGTCTGCATCGACTTCACTCTGATCTTCGTCGTGGTCAGAGTCTTGTCGCGTGACTGCTGCCACAATGTCCTCGTCTGTTAGGTTTTCATTGTCTGCAACATCTGCTGCAGCCATCCACTCATCGTCGTCAATTTTGGCTGCTTCTTCAAACCCAGGATATTGCTGCATGAGCTGAAGAATATTTTCTGTCCCACTGTTTTCATCTGGATTTTGAATGGTCAATGCAGGCCATATTTTCTTCCAGGATTTTTTCAAAGATTGTTCAGTCACACTGTCCCAGTAGGTCGTGTCAATTTGAAGGGCAAAGATAAAAATTCGTGATTTTTATGAATGAGGGGGTCCAAAAATGTGCATTATGTTGTGTAATATCCTTATTTAAAAGATTTTTTATTATTCATAAAGGTTTACCTTGGTAAATTTGCGGTTGATTATAATCTATATTGAAATTTCCGAAAAAAGGGGATAACTTAATATTAACTCCAACAAAATTTGCTCAAAAAGTAATTTAATGAGCTCAAACAATTTTATGTATATTTTGTCGTTATTATGAAACACTGAAAACACATTGCAAAAAATGTAAAAAGCTTCAACCAACAATATTCATCAAATCTTGCTTCGATTCATTCCTAGACATCATTCTTCTGCTTGCTTCCTGGCCTCTAATGAATCCTTCTCGTTTCTCATGAGTATACACTTTGCTAGAAGCCTCTGTTACTTGTTTCACACGTCTCTCTATGGACTGTCCATGACATGGCCACTTTGGAACTTGCATTGGCTCTTCAACAAACTTTCTTATTTCTGATATTTTGAGTTTACAAGTAAGTGGAGGTTCATATACTTTTTCTGACAAGTCTATCAGTTCCAAAAGGGAAGTTGCATTTGGATTTACTGCAGGGGTTTTCCTAGGCCGAACAGATAGGTCTCCTGGTGTATCATCATCTTGCTTCCTTAATTCAGTTATCTTCTGGACCCCTGCTTTCCTTTCTTCTTGGTCTTCCGAGCATAAAAGTGTCTGAAGCACCATTTCACTAAATGCGAACCACGATGAACGTTGGATTGTTGGCAAAA